>CAUYQG010073825.1:0-33519 GCA_963574415.1 Tarsius wallacei
AATCTTATAAAGTAGTTATTATGGTTATGGGCCCTATGTTACAGATGAAGATACTGAGTCTCTAAGTTCATCAAGAACACACAGCTAGTAAGTGTCAATATCATTTAGAGCAATATGACTCCAAAGCCACTATCTCTGTCTACTAAGCCGTGGATACCTCATAGCTATTGTAGAGAATACACTGAGTAACCTCAAAAGACAGTATGCTGTTTGTCACTATCATTTGAATTCTAAAGATTACTTTTACCAAACTGGGTCAAATTTAGTTCTTGTTTACCTTCTGCCATCACTGTTCCAAGGTTCCTTTTCATTTTGTTTGATGCTGATGTGCTAATTCATGCTCACGGTGTTTATGGTCAGTCACTCATTTAGGGTGTGTATCTTTAAGTATGGTGAAATGAGGATACGAGTTATGCTTTAATTAAATCTTTATTTCATATTTTTGTTTCCATTGGATTTCATCATTGAGCTAGTGAGAAATATTAGAAATTGAGCCAGTTAGAAACTTAAAATAAAGGGTTCCCTAGCATCATGGCCCTGGATCGGTTTAAAAGGAAGGAAGGCCCCACGGTGTTTTATTTATTTTGTTTTCTTACAGGAATTTTTCTGGGTAACTAAGAGCAAGTGAAACTCCAACCCCGGGTTTCGCTGGTGTACTATTTCACCCGTGAAGGCTGCCCTTGTTTTGAGCTTGTGTTTATCCTGGACCTGGTTCAGAAGGCAGCTCTATTATCTAAGTGTGCCATCTTTAAAAGGGGTTGTGTATATAGGTGTGGGAGGAGAGGATGTCACTAAAATTCTACATGGAGTAGTTTAAAAAACCAAACAGTCAGAAGGAAGAAAAAAGGATAAATATTCTGTCCTCCAAAAAGGGATATTCTTCAAATGAGAGGACAAAAGGACAGAACCTCACCCGAAAACACGCCCACGGAAAGTCACACAGAGCGAGCAGTACAGGCTGGCAGTCTCCAGAGCACAGGGTTTAGTAAACAATGCTACCCCACCCACACCCCTGGAGCTGAATTTCAAGTTCTGAATTGAGACAATGCGGTTGGGATTTCTGCACAGTTTCACTCCACAACACGGGGTTTCAGGTAGTTCTCTGGTAAAAAGTAATTGGACAAATGTTACAGGAATGAACATGAAAATTTGGAATGTAAACTATGGTGATTTGGGGTAATTAAATTCTTCCAGGCAGAACGAGCAAAAAATAAAATATTTGGGGGTTACTTTACAAGAGAGTTCATTTCATAAGGGCTTCAGGAGGTAAGGTGAACTTGGAGGAGAAAGGTGCTCTTGTGATTCAATCACAGCACCAAGCCCTTCCTAGTATTTAGGGTAAGCTCAAGAAACTTTCATACCTAGAAGAGACAAATTTTCATTTGTAAATTATTTTCAAGGTTTAATGTACTGCTCAGTATTGTCTTCAAGACTATAAATGTTTTGAATGCCAGACATAAAGAAAGTCCTGGAAAAATGTGACTGCATTCATGTGCCCTAATAAGTCCTAAGATCTAAATATCTTAGAGGAGTGGCTGAATCTTGATTTAACACTGCATGGTCAGTTCTTACAGGCTTTTGAACTATCTCCAGGATTATAATGAGTGTAGCTTACCTTGCAGTAGATGCTTTTCCAATAGGCCACCTGTTAGCCACCTGTCTGCGGATGACCCTGTAGTCCACTCCTCCAAAAGAGCAACAGACAAGAATTGAGAACCAGCAGGTGTGGATTGGCGTGCTAACTCCATCACTAAGTAGTGGTGTGATATTGACCAAACCCTTTTAACTCTCAAGTCAATTTCATGTCAGTAAACTGGGCTCTGTTCCACCTACCTCATGAAGTGGTTGTAAGACTTGAGTGAGGTCAAGAGTTTAGTCAACTTTTGCACAGAGCCCTGTATCCATCTTGAGCAAGCCGAGCATTTCTGTGCCTTTGAAAGTACTTAAGGAGGAAATACAGATGATTAAGAGCTGGATAACATGAGTCAAAGAGACGTGAACTGGAATTCTGTTTGTGATTTTATAAAACCGTACTTAGGCAATTTGCTTAACCCTTCCAAGCATTAGAGAGTTTGACATATAGTTTAGTGCACAATAAGCATTAGCTATTACAATAGTGAAGGTTTTAAATAGTTTTGCAGTTAAAAATGTGTTAAAGAAAAAATTATTCAATGACACTTGTTAAAACAAAGTCAGGAAGACTTCATTCAGGACCGTCATGGTAAATATAGAGACTACTGCAGTGGGATTTTGCAGTGAGGCATAGAAGTTGGGCTCAACTTCAAATGCAGCATGGGCAACTGAGCATTTATAGCCATGGAGAAGAGTGGAAATAATTGAAAAGAAAATTTACTAGAAGAAAACATCAGGGAAAAGGGAGATTCTGGCTGAACCGATCAGACAGGATTCTTGTCGAAGATCCACCTGCCTGTGCACTTTCCTCTCATGGTCACCTGGGGCTTTGTGGGGAAAGAGAGACCCAATGAGATATTGAGAGCAACCAGACATCAACGGGACGGGTGGTTCTTGCTAAACTGACTTAGCAACGTTCTTTGCTAAAACAAATTTTACAAAGAAGTGCACAGATGGGCCTAGGAGAGAGTTCAGCCTGTCTAATGTTTGGTGAAGCAAAGAATCATTATCAGGCGTGGACTATAGGGTCAGTCTGCCTGGATCCCATGAAAAGATATATTTTTTTAAAAAAGATAAAATCATGACTCAAATATAAAATGAACAGTTGTCAAAGATTATATTCAACTCATTCATTAATGAGAGAACCAATATGATGTTTCAACCAGTTTGGAGGAAAATTCAAAATACCATACATTTATAGGCAGTCAAGAATGCTAAAATGGGCCTACAAATAAATTCAAAACAATAGTTTTGCATGATGCAAGGAAAAATAAAAATAAAATTCTTTTCCTTACAGAATCCATTTGCATGTTCATGAACAAGAATTATTAGCAATGCTAACAGTTTTCTACCATATTCAGAGTTGTAATTAGCTGAAAGATAACACAATGCAAAGACAATGAAAACTAAAACAGGCCAGGTACATTGGCTCAGTCTGTAATCCCAGCACTTTGGGAGGCCGAGGCGAGAGGATTGCCTGAGCCCAGGGGTTCAAGACTAGCCTGGGCAACTTGGTTGAGAACTCATCTCTACAATAAATCACAAAAAATTAGCCAGGCTTGGTGGCATGCATCTGTAGCTCCTGCTACTTGGAAGGCTAAGGCGGAAGGATCGCCTAAAGCCCAGCAGACTGAGGTTGCAGTGGCCATGTGCGTGCCACTGCACTACATCTTGGGTGACAGAGTGAGATTCCAACTGAAAGAAAGAGAGAGAAAGAAAGAAAGAGAGAGACAGAGAAAGAAAAAGAAGGAAAGCTAAAACAACACTAGTTGGAACAGATTAAAGTTAAGCTAGAAATTAGAGAAAGTGAAATATTTTTGCATGGTGATGTTGTGAGCTTAAGTTTCACTTTTGCGAAAACTGATGGGAACTCTTACTACCCCAGACATTTCCAGTTCCTCTGACAAAGGGGATAAGCCTCATCCAGATTGCTGCCTAGTGTTCAATATTGCATCTCATTCAAATTTGAATCCTGTACTTGTGTTTTCAGTAAATTTGACACTTAAATTCACTTAGCATACTGATTCTTGAATCTAAGATCAGCAGTGGACTTTATTTATTATATCTTGAGATACAGTTCAATTTTCTGTTTAAACACCCCTTTTACCCCATTAGTCGTTGGTATGTTTGCTTTTAAGCAACTTTCAATTTTTGCAAAGTTGTTCTACAATCAAGTTGAAAATTTTTTCTTTCCGTTATTCAGGATGTTTGTTTTGATGCATTGGCAATAGCAGCTGGTTTGGGTATGCAGTTGGCATGGTGTCAGATTCCCCTCTGCAAACAGACGATCTCTTGGAGTCAGATTCCAGCTCTGCAACAGACGATCTCTTGGAAATTAGACAAATTATCATAGCTCTTTGAATGTTTATTGATCTTTATTTACTTTGGCAATCCATAGATCTGTGAAATGGGGACACTAACGTTACCTCTTTTATTAAAAATAAAATAGTTAATATAAAACCCTAGGCAAAGCACTAATAAAAACATCGCTACTTTACCCTTTATTATTTTTCTAGAAAGTTTGTGTCTGTGTGTGTGTATATATGTGAGAGAGAGAGAGACAGAGAGACAGACTAAGGCACTGACAAAGTTTCTTTGTGTAACTGGTTTACAGAATTCCAAGCTCTTCCTTGAATGGGGTTTCTGTGTGTATGTCATTGCCTTGTTGGGATTGGGTATGGAATAGGAAAGGAGACAAACATGGACAATTTTCCCCATACTTCCTAGGGAGAATGAGCTATTCAACTATTGCCAGCACTGGCAAAACTAAATCAGTATTGCTTTGGTTTTCTTTGATTCATTAAAGATAAATAATATAAAAAATAAAAGTTATTTGGGTTGGGTTCGGTGGCTCAGCCTATAATCCCAGAACTTTGGAAGGCCGAGGCGAGGGGATTGTCTGAGCCCGTGGGGTGGAGACCAGGCTGGGCAACTTGGCAATACCTCGTCTCTACAATAAATAAATAAATAATTAGCCAGGTGTGGTAGTTCCGGCTACTTGGAAGGCTGAGATGGAAGGATCCCTGGAGCCCAGCAGGTCAACGCTGGGGTGGCTGTGAGTGTGCCACTACACTCCAGCCTGGGCGACGGAGTGAGACTCCAACTCAAAAACAAACAAACAAACAAATAAATAAATAAATAAACAAACAAATAAGTTATTTATTATAAGGCAACACATACAATACCATTTATACATAAATGGCATCATTGCCACTGGCTTGGTGATCTGAGTGCACATGGATCTGGTGATCTAGCTGAGAACCCTTGGGTCCCACTATCTGTGTGAGTACATATGGAGTTGGTGATCTGTCTGAGTACACTTGGATCTAGTGATCTGCTCGAGTCCCCATGGAGCTGGTAATCTGCCTGACTGTGACTATTTAGTCTCTCTTGGTCACCAAAGCTCCCAGATCTGCATTATTTAGCTTCAGTTGATCTATATTTTTCCTGTGGTTGGATATAATTTCTTTTGCGGTCACAGGGATTAAAAGAAAAACTTTCTAATATGGAAAATTTTGATATATACAAGACTAGGAAGAAATTACAACTAATGCTCATATATACCCAACATCAGCTTCAATAAACATTAACTCATAATCAATCTTAATTTCAGGTACACCTATACTTGCCACAACATCTACCAGATTGTTTTTTATGTAAATTCAAAGATATACCACCAATTTATTGTAAATATTTCAATGCTTGTCACTAAAAAATAGTGATGATGATATTTTGAAGATCAAGGTAAAGTAAAAATCTGTTAGCATTTTACATAAAGATGGAAAAGGATTTGATCACAGAATTAACAAATGTTTGAAGGTTGACTTAATAAGTAATTGGTGTTTGCTTTTTTATGCAATTTTTTTGTTATAAAATATTTGATATATAAAAATAATATATGCAATCATGTGTAAATTATTAAGCAACAAGTTATTAAGCAATAAATTGTTAAGCAGTAAAATAAGCAAACATGAATCTACCACCTAGTGAAAGAACTAAAACAATCCTTATATATCAATGAATGTGTTCTTTATCTCATCTCTCTTCCTCTCCACTCTTCTCTACAATCATCAGCATCCTAAATTTTATATTTATTTGTCTAACTTTATGGCTTTCATCTCAAATGTGCTAATTCCTATGTGACATATTGTTCCATTTTGTTCATTTTCAGATTTTATAAAGATGACATGCCATATATAGCGTTTTGAAACTGACATTCGTTCAGTATGTTTCTAAGATTATCTATATTTTTTCATTTAGCTATAGTTCTTTCATTTTTTTACTGCTGCACAATATTCCATTGTAAAAATATACTACAGTTTGTCTATTTTATATAAAAGATTACTTAAATTCTCTAAGCAAATTTACTAAAAATAAATTGCTAAATCATTTAGTGTTTGAACAGTAAAACTTAGAAGATAATGCCAGATAGTATACCAATTTACATTACTATGTATATGTCCTTGTTATTTCAAATTTATGCAATTTCTTTGTATTACTGAACTTTTTCCCCCTGCGAAATGATATACCAGTCATTTTGGATAAAATGATAAAAACGTTTTTTGGAAGCTATTAATAAAGAATCAGTTGAAGAGAGAAGCTAGCTAGGAAGACTCATCATAATAAAAATGTTGATTTTCCCAAATGAATCTATACATTTAATGAAATCTTGATAGCAATTCTTCCAAGCTTAATATGAAAGCTGTGAAGATGATTTTAAAATTCATATAGAAGTACAAAGGCTCAGCCGGGCTCGGTGGCTCAGCCTGTAATCAGCGCCTTTGGGAGGCTGAGGTGAGTGGATTGCCTGAGCCCGCAGGTTCGAGACCCGCCTGGGCAAGCGAGACCTCATCTCTACAATAAATCAAAAAATTAGCCGGGCGTGGTAGCGCGCACCTGTAGTTACAGCTACTTGGAAGGCTGAGGTGGAAGGATCGCCGGAGCCCAGCAGGTCGAGGCTGTGGTGGCCAGGAGCGGCCACTGCACTCCAGCCTGGGCGACAGAGTGAGACTCCAACTCAAAAAAAAAAAAAAGAAAAATATTAATAAAAATATTTTTTCATCCGGGCTTGGTGGCTCAGTCTGAAATCTGAAGTGAGTGGATTGCCTGCCTGAGCCCGTGAGTTCGAGACCCACCTGGGCAACTTGGCAAGACCTCATCTCTACAATAAATCAAAAACTGGCCGGGTGTGGTAGCATGTTCCTGTAGTTTGTAGTTCCGGCTACTTGGAAGGCTGAGGGGGAAGGATCACCGGAGCCCAGCAGATCAAGGCTGCGGTGACTGGGAACGTGCTACTGCACTCCAGTCTGGGTGGCAGAGTGAGACTCCAACAACAACAACAGCAACAACAAAAACTATATATATGTTTGTTTTTTTTTTCCTGCCGGGTGTGGCTTAAGACTGTAATCCCAGCACTTTGGGAGGTGGAAGCGAGAGGATTGCATGAGCCCAAGGTTTCAAGACCAGCTTAGACAACTTGGTGAGACTGTCTCTACAGCAAAAAACAAAAACAAAAGCAAAAACAAACAAAAAAACTGAGCTTGGTGGTTTGCCCTGTAGTTCCAGCTACTTGAAAGGCCGAGGCAGAAGGAACACCTAAGTCCAATAGGTCAAGGCTGTGGTAGCTGTGAGCATGCCACTGCACTCCAGCTTGGGCAACAGAGTGAGACTTCAACTCAACCAATTAATAATTTTTCTAATCAAATTTGTTTTATATCAAACTTGAGTTTTAAAAAATAGATTATACTATCCGTGTGTTTAAAGAGTTAAAATATGCCTAAATTTCAGAACCCCAAATTACAAAATTACACATGATGAAAGGTAATTATTCCTCTCACTTTGGTTTTGTGCCACCCAGTTCTCCCTCTAAGAAACAATCATTGTCTCTAGTTTCTTTTGTATTCTTCTAGGAATATTGTATGTTCTTATAAACATATTTAAAAATAATACTGTTTTTGTAAGCATGTATGCCACATTTTCTTTTAAAAATCATTTTAAAACACGTTGTTTTGTAACCAAAGAAACATAGATAAGCTTCTTTCTCTAAGGTGTAGAGATCATAAACCATTGTCAGAATACAGGAAAGTACCCTCATTTCCCAAGCAGAATACTGGAAACAATCATAGTAATCGCGCATTTAGGTTTCCTAATATTTGAGTTTGTACAAGATGTACAATTGCTGAGTGAGGCAGGCAAGTTGAGAATTGGGCTCCCATTAGGGTCACACTCTCCCAGCGGGGCTTCCAGAATGTTAGCCAGGCCTGCTGGGGTTGTGGGTGTCTGGGGTGCGATTCGATGACACATGAAAGATGCAAGCAATTGCCCAGAAGTTATATTAGAAAATATTGTTTATTTAAAAGTAAATTAGAGGGAGAGAGAGAGAGAGAGAGAGAGAGAGAGAGAAAGATTCACCTTTTGGGGAAGGGGGCCAAAACCAGCATACATGGTGACAGCCATAGCTCAAAGAGCACATGGCCAAATCGGAGTCTAGAAAGGCAATGGTCAATGGCTGCTTGTGGTTGAGTAATTAAGGTGATTGGGCAGCGGTCTACTACATGTCATCATGAAGATGCAGGTAAGCGCAGGCAGATGGTTGGATTAGTCACATGATTGCTGCCATGGTGGGGTCTGTCTGTGTTATGTAGGTCACAAAGGGCTGATTAGGTTAACTTGGGTTTTGAGCCCAGAGAGGTTTTTCCTGCAAGATACTTGTTAGACATTTACAATCTGCAAACGCCTTGACCAAAGATGGTCTTATTATCATTTCTATGGCTTTGACCTTCCACCTTGACAAGGAACCTGAAAGTTTACTATAGATTATTATGCTAAATCATGAATTGAAAGGTTGGGCTGTCCTGGTCTGATGGAGATTTGCAAAGGGGGTGGGCTAGGCTGCTGCTTGGCCTGCAGTAGACTGTCTAAACGCTTTCTAATGGTTATGCTGAGGCAAAAAGACTGAACTAAGAATAAGCTATGTTGCTTCTAGATTTCTATAGGCATCTCCTTTCATTCTCTAAGGTGTAGAGATCATAAACCATTGTCAGGATATGTGAAGGTACTCTAATTTCCTAAAAGTGAACTCTAAACAGAGAATACTGGAAACAATCATAGTAATCATGGCATTTAGGTTTCCCAATATTTGAGTTTGTAGCAGGTATACAATTGTTGAGTGAGGCAGACAAGTTGAGAACATGACTCCTATCTTGGTATTTCAATGGGGGGATTTCAAAATTTAGTTAGAAAGATAGCTGTAGATGTCATCACAGTAACGACTTTCTGCACCCAAATGAATTTAGGTGAGTAACACTATTAAGTTCATAGTAGAAATTATATGCTCATTCTAGGGGATACAGATAAGATACAACTCCATTTATCTTTAGGTTAATGGTGATAGGCTCTTACTAGTAGAATGACCATGGAAGTTATCACTGAATTGTCAAATCAGGTTCTTACAGATATTTGGAGCTTAATGAGGTATAATGTGAAATTTATAATGAATGTACAATCCCCACAAAAGGATGATGGAAATGTTGAATTCACCTACTTTAAAGCTTTATATTCTCAGAAAGAAGACATGTATACTTCTTAAGAGTCAAAGAAATGGGAAATTCAAACAAGGAATCAACCAATGTTGGAATTGAAGACTTTGTCCAAACTAGAGATCAACCCATATGGGAATTGAAGACTATGTAATATTTATGACTTCAGAAATGTCTTGTACTATGTGGCTACTCCCTCATGTAATTATGGAGTAATTGATATAGCAACTATAGACAGAGTTTACAGCATCTATTCATGCTTATAATAAGAATCCATCAACCCCGTTGACAAAAATCCCCTGTCCTTTTTACTCTCAAGACACTTGAAGAGGCTGGGTGCGGTTGCTCAAGCCTGTAATCCCAGCAATTTGGAAGGCCAAGGCAAGAGAATTGCCTGAGCCCGCAGATTCAAGACCAGCCTGGGTAACATGGTGAGATCCTGTCTCTACAATAAATAAAAAAATTAGCTGGGTGTGGTAGCATATGCCTGTAGTTTCAGCTACTTGGAAGGCTAAGGCAGAAGGATCGCAGAAGCCTAACAGATCCGCGCTGGGGTGGCTGTGGGCATGCCACTCCACTCCAGCCTGGGCGACGGAGTGAGAGTCCAACTCAAAAAAAAGAAAAGAACACTGGAGAGGCAATCACCCAAATTATATGGTATAATATAATTGTTTAGGCCAAGTAGTTCCAAATACTATACTTGGCCTAAATCTCTGGTGAAAAACAGATTCAATTAATTGGGAAGGGGACTCTCTTCCTTACCAAGTAGATATCTTTTAAGTTCAGTGAGATTTAAAGCTAACTATGATATGTTTTAAAAAAATCAAAACCATAGTATTATTAATATTATATCATCAAGAAATCTAGTATTTTATAATTTTATAATATTCAAGAGTATTTAACCTAGTAGAGCACAGAAAAGTCCAGATTTAAAATTTATAATTGAGCAATCATTTAAATTTCTTTTCACCAGAATGTGTAAAAATAAAATAAAATTTAAATTAAGCTTTAATTTATAAAATGTATATAAATCAAAGAGGTTAGATGATTAAACAATTACAATATTTAAAAATTGAACAACTAAATATTTAAATGCAGTTAAAATGTTTAGGTTTTTAAAAATCAATTTGTTTATGAAAACAATATTATTTAGAGCTCTTTTAAAAGCAATTGCTTTGACTTTGCTAGAGAATAGAATATTTTCATATTAAACACAACATAACTTAAAAGCTAGGTAATCTTAGCATTAGTAAATTCAATATTACCTGATTGAACACAAAATAAATATCTGAATATTTTTTCTGAATACAAAAATTGTACTCAATAACACCCTAGTCCCTATGACACTACTCATTTTTGAAATAAAGATAAAAGATCAAAGAGAAGTAAACTACCTTCACAAAGAGCAAAACGTAAGAAAATAAGTGCTTAAAGTTCCATCTCTTGACAGTCAGCAATTTTTTTTTCCAATGACATTTTCTTAGGAGATATATTAAATACAGGAAATGTAGTTAGTCTATTTTAATTATTTATTATTTCAGATTTTAGCTTTGTGTTTTTCATGTTGATATTTCAGTTCTTTGGTATTTGCATGGTGTTATTTTAACTCTACTGTGATTTAATTGTCATGATTTTCTAATGACATTTATTTATGGATATCAGAAAGAGAGACTGAACTGGCATTTTTCTTAAATGAATGGTTAAACTTAATTTCTCCTTTTAAAATATATAAACATATCAGAATTTGAAGTGTAAGAAGGAACTGAGCAGAGTTTCTATCTGCATTAGAATACATCAACACATAGAGTTCCAATAAAATTCTTAAAGCATCAAAAGTAATTATTGACAGCCCCTGATTTACTGATAGCCACATTCAAATCAATCAGATTTGTAAGCAACTCTGCCACATTGAAATAAAGTTAGAGTGGGTCAATGACCAACCAAGCCCTTTATTGTATGGAGTTTGGTAAGGACATGAGAGACAATCTGATTAGGTAGAACATATAAACTTTCCTCATTGGGTCTTGCCTTGAAGATCAGCATTCTGAAAAGTGGATTGTACATTAGATACCTTTTTACATGACCTGGTTGTTTGATAATGAATTCAAATTCAGTTACAACAGAGATCCACACAGACACAAAGGTACATGCATACTGTATATAATTTGAACTTTATAGCACTGAAGTTTTCAAACATATCTCAAGGTAGACACAGAAACCTAAATTCCACAATTATAGATATTTTACCGTTCTTATTTAATCAGTCTACATGTAAATAAATGCATACACATTTAGACTTTTCTTTCTGACTGCAGTATTTTAAAGCATGTTGCAAACATCTTATCATTTCATCTGTAGACAATCTTTGTATTTCTTTATATAGCTAACAGATAAGAACAAGAAATAAAAGGTAAAACATAGCCACAATGTCATTCTCCCACCTGAAAATTAATGGTAATTCCTTGAGATTCTTTAATATCTTTTTCATGTTTGAATTTTCTCAATTGTGTCAAAAATATTTATTTTACATTTAGTTTGCTAAATCAAGATCCAAACAACGTCCTTATATTGCATTTAGATTAAATGTTTCTTAAATCTTTTTTAACATATAGCAGTTCCCCTTCTTTTTCATACTATTCATTTGTTAAATAAGCTGTAATTTTTTGTAAAATTTCTCAGTGTTCAGGACTTTGTTAATTGTGTCTTCATGGTGTTGTTTAACATGCTATAGTCCCCACACTGCTGGTTCTAGAAAGGTGCGTTCAATTGAACTTTCTTCAATGATGAAAACATGCTATATCTGCTCTAAAATGCTAGACACTGAGCTACATGTAGCTATGAAGCATGAGAAACATGGCTAGGGAGACTGAAGTACTGAATTTATAATTTAGTTTAAATTTCCACGTTTTCAGTGGTTGTAGCAGCCATTGATGATCATTGACAAGATCTGTTGTTTCATTAGATGTTGTAAAATGCATACGGTATACATTTTATTTTTACTTAAAGCAGTACAAAAGAATATTCCCTGTCACTTTAGGATGTTAGGGCCTAGGCTCTTCCTTTGAAGACAGATTTTCCTATTAGAATTTGCATCATCTTTTAGCACAATCCATGATTAACAGTTAACAATTTTGGTTTGATTGAAGAGAAATGAGTCTTAAAAGCACTTGTAAAGCAATCTCTCTGCAGAATCCTCTTAGATATTTATGACTTTTTTTATTAGCCTCAACTTCAACAATATTTTTAATGTCTCGATTTAATTGCCTAATTCCAAGGCATTCAACTTAATTTGTATCTGCTTATTTATTTGACAAATAATAATTGTACATATTCATGGGATACATAATGATGTTTTATAATATAATATAATGTATAGTGATTAGATCAGGGTAATTAGCATATCACAATTCATTTTCTTTTTGAATGTAACATTTAATACAATTACATAGTCACAGCATAAAATCTGACCCAGTTGGATTGGGGAACACATGAAACTGATTCTTGGTAAGCAAATATCAAGACAGGTGAGACAGAAGTTCATGGACATTATAGAGTCGCTTACTAGCCCATGTGTTCATCAATCAATGTGCTTTATAGAGGGAAAAAAGAGCATTAGCTATCCTGAACATTGATTACTAGAGGTGAGTTTTGAAAGCTTTTTTGGAGGCTGGGCTTGGTGGCCCAGCCTGTAATCCCAGCACTTTGGAGACTGAGGCTAGTGGATTGCCTGAGCCTGCAGGTTCAAGACCCACCCGATCTACTTGGTGAGACCTTGTCTCTACGATAAAGCAAAAATTAGCTGGGTGTGGTAGCACACGCCTGTAGTTCCAGCTGCTTGGAAGGCTGAGGCGGAAGGATCACCGGAGCCCAGCAGGTCGAGGCTGTGGTGGCCGGGAGTTTGCCACTGCACTCCAGTCTGGGCGACAGAGTGAGACGCCAACTCAAAAAAAAAAAAAGAAAGTTTTTCTTGAATCTGCATCATCACCAGCTTTCCATTCAAGGATGGCACACTCTGAAAGTTTTTCTGGACCAAAAACATATGCAAGAAAACATCTTGCTTGCTAAGATCTTGTTAAGTATCACTGTTTTAGCTATTCATCTATCTGCCATATATTCTTGGGGGTATATGCCTCTAAAAAGCAGATCCCAGTAGCTTTGTATTACAAAATCCTTCAAGTCAGACTCTATAGATTTCTCTGTCTCCAAGGCATTCCAGTTTTGCAGTGGTCCAGTGAGATGCTTTAGCTATGATTCCAGGTTATATTTTTTCTTCTTGGCAACAGGTGTAATTTTTTTTTTCTTTTCTGTAAAAATATGATTGGTCCAAAGGTTCCAAAATTAATTTTGTATCAGAGGCTTCACCAGCAGTCTGGGAGCTCAGAGCAGGGAAATGACTTTTTTCAAATCTAATCATATCTGGCATTAAACAACTCTTTCTGTCCAGATGTACTCTAATTTCATAACAAGTTGTATAATACTTTCATGTAGGTTAGGTTGAAAATTAATATCTTGCTGTAGTTTTATGAGATAACTTTTACTATATGTATATATAAAATATTGTAATGCATAGGTTAGATTTTTTATTTGACCCATTCGATGGTGAATATCCCAATTTATGTCTGATCAATTTAATCTTTTGGTATCATTTTTGGTGAGATATGTCTTGGTAATAATTTTGCAGTCTCAGGTTCAACTGAGCATCACCTTAGGTCCAAAATCCTCATTGGTGGTTTCTGATATTACTGACCAATATTAAAACAAAATGTCTAAACGCAGTCTAATTGTGATGTATTAATAATAAGTAAACAAATAACAGCAGATTAATAACAGAAAAAAGGTAAAACACTTGGTATATTACTTTAGTTTTTCTAAAAAAATGTCAGAGGATATACTTTTAGGAAATCCCAGGAAACACCACTAAAACATCTTCTATTTCACCTTTCTTACTTCTACTTCCTCCTACACACCTAGCAACTTTTCCAAAGTATTTCTAAGAATAAGCTACCCAGAATTTTACAAATATTCATTTTAATACCGTTTGCATAATTCTTTAATACTTTTCACCTCTCCTTCTGGATTACTCCTTTTGTTCTTCTAGGAAGTCTTTCTCCTTTTTGTATAAACGTACTAAACAGTTCTTTCTATGCCTTTTTGTATGTTATGCTAATTCTACTTAAAATAATACATAGAAGTAGTTCCTGCAAGACGGGACACTCTTTTTAGTTGGAGGAGGATAGAAAAGTTGTGAGTTTTCAAATTTTAAGATTTGAGCCACAAAAAAGAATGAAATAATGTCTTTTGCAGCAACTTGGATGGAATTGGAGGCAATCTTCCTAAGTGATGTAACGCGGGAACAGAAAATAAAATATTGCATGTTTTCACTTGTAAGTGGGAGCTAAGTTAAGGGTCTGCAAAGGCATGTAGAATGGTATAATGGACCCTGGAGACTCAGAAGGGAGAGGGTTGGGGGAGGAACAAAAATCACCTATTGGATACAATGTGGTGGGGGTGATGGGTACACTTAAAACCCAGACATCTTCACAACTGTACAATGCATCCATGTAACCAAAATTATTATTATTAAAAATAATTTTTAAAAAAAGAATTAAAAAACAAAACAAAAAAATTGTCTTGTCACAAAATGTTGAGTGAGAGTTAGAGATAGAAGTTCTAGGCAGAGGGGCCATATGCGTGTCATTAATCATTCATGTGTGACAATATATGGCATGTTTGGGAAATAGTAGGTTTAAAAGGGCTACAACAAAATGCCTTTTACACTAGGGGGCAGACATCGGTATATTGGGCATTGTCCTAAAGTAGCATCTTCTCATCTGTTTTTGTGATTAAGAATACTTATGAAGTGACTGACAGAGTAGTTGCTTTCTCCACTGAAGATGCACCAGAAAAATATTTCCTTCAAAGATTTTGTTGTTTCGTTTAATGATTTTCCTATTCTCGTAATGATAAATTGTTAAAACTTTTTGCTTTTTCTGGTCACTCTTTTTTTTCCTGAAAACTCAAAATATATTTTGAATTCTCTTGAAACAATATTGTGAAAGGAAGACACAGTTAAAGGATTATGATTAAAATATATTCTGCATCAATAAGTTATTATTAAATAATGAATATTAAAGCTTTTATGGCATATTTATACCATATTTTAAAAGAAAATATAATAGTTTGTTATGTGAATTACTCATTTGGAATTTTTTATCTGTAAGTGTATTGATTTAAGTATTTGTACACTTTCCAGAAAAGTTTGATGCTTTTCTGATAAGTAAACCATTAAATTTTTGAACTAATTTATGTAAATCTAAATGTACATAAATTCTTTATCTTATTTCCTTTCAGTTTGGCTCACAAGTGATTAACCCAGAGAATTTTTAACATTCTCCATGATGAAGTCCATCAATTTTTTTTTCTTGACAATGTTTTCTATTGCTTTTACCAGTGTAAAGATGAACCCCCAATCCCCACTGGGATAGCCAAGAGTACCCACATGTGGGGTGCTTGAGCTCTTTCCCCTCCCAGTCCTCTTAAAGGCTCAAAACAGACAGAGAAAGCTCACAGCCACCATGGCAGCTTGCTTTCTCCCACATGCACCACTTCCTTTTCAGAGGTCAATAACACAGCCCATCACATCTGATATAATACTTCAGCTTTGGGGAAAGCCTGATCCCAGACCTCAACTAACACCACTTTCCAAGGCTCTTGCCACTCAGGACACCATGAGCAAGTGCAGGTACCCAGCACAGGACTGCCATAGATGGCAACTGAGAAACTCACCACACCGAGGCCATATATAACTAAGGGAACCCTGCAGTGCCTATGTCAGACCCCCGGCAACCTCAAATAAGAAGAAATAGTCTACCCAAATGAGAAGAAACCAGAAAAATAATTCCAACAATATGAAAAAGCAGAGTTTTCTAGCATCTTCACAAAACCACACTAACACCTCAGCAATGGGACCTAAACAAAATGAAATCTTTGAAATTCCAGACATAGAAATTAAAAGGTTGATTATAAAGTTGCTCAGTGAGTTTCAGGAGAAAGCTAAAATCCAACATTAAAAAAAAAAAAAAAAAAAAAAACCCAAACTATTAAGGACATAAACGCAGGAAAAAAAAAAAAAAAAAAAGCCAAGGAGACAGACACCTTAAAAAATAAAAATAAATAAGTAAACAAGCTGAAATTCTAAAAATGAAAGACTCATTTAAGGAAGTACAAAATGCAGTGGAAAGTTTTAGCAGTAGACTAGAAGAAGCAGATGAAAGAATATCAGAACTTGAAGACAAGGCTTTCATATTAACTCAATCTAACAACAATAAAGAAAAAGGATTTGGCCATTGTTTTGATAAGCACTGGCTAAGCTTTGTGTTCTTTGAACTATGGTCAGGCTATGTTCTCCCAAGCTTTGGTCCCCTTTCTTAACTTGGGTAGATGAATCTCCTCTCCATCTATCTCTCTCTCTCTAATTTACTTTCTAGCCATTGTAGTGCTAAACACTGGCCATGTGCTCATTGAGCTATGACCAGGCCATGCTTCCTAGCTTTGGCCCCCTCCCCTACCTTGAGGAGGTGAATCTTCTCTCTCTCTCTCTCATTTAGTTTCCAGCTATTGTTTTGTTAAATATTTTGGAAGAGAAAAAAATATTAACAGAATAGAACACAGTTTCCAAGAAATGTGGGATTATGCAAAATGTCCAAACCTAAGAATCATAGGTACTACTGAGCAAGAAGGAAAAAAAACAGGTTTTGAAAACCTATTTGAGGGAATAATAAACGAAAACTCCCCTGGCCTTGCCAGGGATCTAAACATCCAGATACAAGAAACCCAAAGAACCCCCAGAAGGGTCATTGCAAAAAGGTCATCCTCAAGGCATATAACAATCCAGTTACACAAAGTTAATGTGAAGAAAAGAATTTCAAAAGCAATGAGACAAAAGCATCAAATAGCTTACAAGAGTAAACAGCAGACTTCTCATAAGAAATCCTACAAGCTAAAAGGGATCAGGGCCTCAACTTCAATTTCCTCAAACAGAATAACTGTCAACCAAGGATTTTGTATCCTATAAAACTAAGCTTCATAAATGAAGGAGAAATGAAGTTTTTCATAGACAAGCAAACACTGAGGGAATTTGTCACTACTAGACAGGTTCTACAAGAAATACTCAAATAAGTTCTAAATACTGAAGCAAAAGGTCAAAATACACCTATAGAAAAACTCTGGAAATCAGAAAGTTTACAGGCTTTATGAAACACCAACACAACAGAGAAAATAAATAAGCAAAGCAACCAGATAACAACCAGTATGATGAATAGTATAGTACCTTTTATACCATTAATAACTCTGAACATAAATGGTCTCAATGCAGAATGGTTTAAAAAAACACAACCCAAATATCTGCTGCCTTCAGGAGACCCACTTAACTCACAAAGACTCTGATAGATTTAAGGTAAAAGTGTGGGGGAAAAAACATTCCATGCAAATGGAAACCGAAAATGAGCAGGAACAGCCATTCTCATATCACACAAAACAAACTTTAAATTAACAACAGTTAATTAAAAAAACAGGGATGGCAATTATATAATGATAAAGGGGTCAATTCAATGGGAAGACATAATTTTAAATATATATATGTACCAGAGTCCCCAGTTTTATAAAACAGATTCTACTAGACCTAAAAAAAAGAGAGAGAGAGAGAGAGAGAGAGACAGAAATACAATAATAGTGGGAGACTTCAACATTCCACTGACAGCAATAGACAGATAATCAAGGCAGAAAGTCAACGAAGAACCATTGTAGTTAAGCAGGACACTAGAGGAAATGGGACTAACAGACATCTACAAAATATCCCAAAACTACAGAATGCATATTTTATTCATCAGCACATGGAACATTCTCTAATACAGACCATATGATAGACCATAAATCAAGTCTCAATAGATTAAAAAAATTAAGATCATATCAATCATATAATATCAAATCAAAATCAATCATCATATCAAATCATATCAAGCACCATCTCAGACCACAGTGGGATAAAACCAGAAATTACCTCCAAGAAGAACCCACAAAACCAAAGATATGGAAGTTAAACACTTTGCTCCTGAATGATCCTTAGGTCAACAATGAAATCAAGATGGAAATCTAAAAATTCCTTTAAATGAATGACAACAATGAAACAAGTTATCAAAACCTCTGGGACACAGCCAAAGCTATGCTCAGAGGAAAATTTCTTGCACTTAAGGCCTACACTAATAAGACTGAAAGATCACATATCAACAACTTAACATCACACCTTAAAGAACGTGAACAAACCAAAGCCAAGGCTAGCAGAAGAAAAGAAACAACAAAGATCAGAGCAGAGCTAAATGAAATTGAAATTAAAAAAATATACAAAGGATCTTTGAAAAAGTTGGTTCTTTGAAAAGATAAACAAAATTGATAGACCACTGACTAGATTAGTTAAGAAATCAAGAGAGAAGACAAATTAGCTCAAGCAGAAATGAAAAATGAGACATTACGACTGATACAATGAAAATTAAAATGACCATCCAAGAAGGGCTTCCTCTTTCATCAGTTTTGTAGTTCTCCTTGTGGAGATCTTCCACCTCCTTGGTTAAATATATTCCTAGGTATTTTTGCTTTTTGACTGATATTGTAAAAGGAATTGAGTTCCTGATTTGATTCTCAGCTTGGTTGTTTATTTGTGTGTGTTGATTTTATATTCTGAAATCCTACTGAATTTATTTGTCAAGAAATTGCCGGGGACATAAACAAATGAAGAAACATCCCATGCTCAAGGACTAAAAGGGTCAGCATTATAAAAACTACCATATTACCCAAAGTAATCTACAGATTCACTGCAATCCCTATCAAATTACCAACATCATTTTTCACAGAATTAGAAAAAACAATGCTAAAATGTATATGGAACCAAAAAAAGAGCCATAATAGCCAAAGCAATCCAAGGCAAAAAGAACAAAGCTAGAAGTGTCACATTACCTGACTGCGATAACCTGTAGTAACCCAAACAGCATGGTACTAATATAAGAGCAGACACATAAACCAGTGAGACAGAATAGAAATGCTGAAAATAAACCCAAACACCTACAATCAACTGACCTCCAACAAAGCAGACAAAAACATACACTGGGGAAAAGACAGCCTATTCAACGAATGGTGTTGGGAAAAGTGGACAACTACATGCAGAAAAATTAGCCTTGATCCCTATTTCACCCCACCTACAAAAATTAACTCAAGATGGATTAAAGACTTAAATGTTAGTGCTAAAACCATAAAAATCATAAAAGAAAACCTGGGAAAAACTCTTATATAAAATTTCTGGCTAAAACCCCAAAAGCAAATACAACTAAAGCAAAATAAATAAGTGGGACTTAATTAAACTAAAAATCTTTTGCACATCAAAAGAAATAACCAACAGAGCAAACAGGCAACCTACAGAATGGGAGAAGATATTAACAAACTATATCTGATAAAAGACTAATATTCAGATTCTTCAAACAAATCAGCAAGAAAAATCAGCCCCTTTAAAAAGTAGGCAAATGGGCCGGGCTCGGTGGCTGAGCCTGTAATCCCGCGCTTTGGGAGGCCGAGGTGAGTGGATTGCCTGAGCCCACTGGTTCGAGACCTGCCTGGGCAACTTGGCGAGACCTCATCTCTACAATAAAAATCAAAAAATTAGGCGGGCGTGGTAGCGCGCGCCTATAGTTCCAGCTACTTGGAAGGCTAAGGTGGAAGGATCGCCGGAGTCCAGCAGGTCAAGGCTGCAGTGGCCAGGAGCGGCCACTGCACTCCAGTCTGGGCGACAGAGTGAGACTTCAACTAAAAAAAAAAAAAAAAGTAGGCAAATGACATGAACAGACATCTCTCAAAATAAAATATACAAATAGCCAACAAACATGGAAAAATGTTCAGCATCACTCTGAACCAGGGAAATGCAAATGGAAACCACAATGATATTCCACCTTACACCAGTCAGAATGACCATTATTTTAAAATAAAGACAAAAACAGCAGATGCTGGCACAGATGTGGAGAAAAGGGAAAGCTACATACTATTGGTGGGTGTGTAATTTGGTACAACCTATATGGAAAGTGGTATGGAGATTACTCAAAGAACTAAAAGGTCTACCATTTGATCCAGCAATCCCACTACTAGGTATCTATCCAAAGGAACAGAGGTCATTATATAGCAAAGACCCCTGCACCTGCATGTTCATCACAGCACTATTCACAATCGCAAAGATGTGGAAAAATCGGAATGCCCATCAACCGATCAATGGATAATGAAAATGTGGTATATAGGCTGGTCACAGTGGTTCATGCCTGTAATCCCAGCACTTTGAGAGGCAGAGGCAAGAGGATTGCCTGAGCCCACAGGTTCATGACCAGCAGACATGGCAAGACCTCATCTCTACAATAATTTTTTTTTTAAATTAGCTGGGCATGGTGGCACATGCCTGTAGTTCCAGCAACTTGGAAGGCTGAGGCGGAAGGATCGCCTGAGATCCAGCAGGTCGAGGCTGTGGTGGCCATGCCACTGCACTGCAACCTGGGCAACAGAGTGAGACAACTACTCAAAAAAAAAAAAAAGAAAGAAAGAAAGAAAGAAAAAAGAGAGAAAGAAAATATGGTATATATACACCATGGAATACTAAACAGCCATACAGCCATAAAAAGAATGAAATCATGTTCTTTGCAGCAACACAGATGGAGCTAGAGATCATCTTTCTAAGTGAACTGACTCAGAAACAGAAAACCAAACACCACGTGTCCTCACTCATATGTGGGAGCTGAATGGTTACAAGGATGGAAATAATAGACACTGGGGACACCAATAAGGTGGAAGAGGAGTTAGGGTTCAGAAACTACCTATGGGGCACAATGTTCATTATCTAGGGAATGGACCACCTGAGACCCAATCCTCACAACTACACAGTATGCCATGTATTACTATGTATTACTTTTAGTTTGCCCCCTGAATCTAGAATAAAATTTTTTTTAAAAACGTGTAGGCAAATCTGTAATATTTGAGCATCACATTGCATTGTTTCATTGATTGGAATATTTTGAAACATGGTGAATGTGGCTAGGTCACATTTTGAAAAGGTAGACGGAAAATGTTATTTTCCCTATTAATGTTATCAGGAGAATACACACATCCATATGGAAATACTGCTTGTATGCTAAGTGTTAGAATGTGTTATCATCATTTCTTACGTAGTTCACAGAATGTAGTGCTTTCAAAGACAAACAAGTTCAAAGGTAGTTTTTGTGTTCCAGTTACAGAGACATGTTGCCCTGTGGCTTTCAGTGCAATAACTTTATAGTGGCATGCTCACACACAATGTACTTCTATAATAACTTGCTGGATGTTTGCATATTATCTGTGTTATTTTACTTTAGATAAGAGTTTGCCAGAGCAAACAGGTATCAGAATTTCTTTAAAGTATATTTCTTGAAAAAGTTTTTTTCCTCTATTTATGGGAAACAGGTGGCAAATTAATCCACCCATAAAATGTTTGTAATTTAACCTATTGAATCTAAAACCTTTAATTCAGTAAGCAGAACACTTTCACACACAAAGGAGATTGAAAGCTTGCTTTTTGAGAAAGCTAAGAGAAAACCCTAGCTGTTCCTATAGAAGTTAATGAAAAAATACAAATATGCATGTCGTAAACCTCTTTGTGTAATAACTGGCAGAATGTTGTATGATCATTTGTGTTAGTTCAGTGAACAAAGCGCTGTGAAACTAAAGCAAAGTAACAACCATCTTTGGAGTTATATTTACAGGAACATGTTTCACTGTGCTATTGAGATCACTAGGCTTATGGTGGTATACCTGCCTGCTTCATATTTTTGTGCTAACTTAGAGGATGTTTCCAAATGATTTGATTAAGATCTATCTATGTAAAATTTGAAAGAGCAAGAAGTTATCAATATCTACTTGATGAATAGTTACAAAGACATGCACTGTTCTCTAAATGTGGCTCAAAGACAATAGCTTCTTCCACTGATGCTAATGTGCGTAGGCAAACCCATAATATTTGAAACCACACATTACACAGTAATGTGTGGTTTCAGTGACTGAGATTTTTTGAAACTCAGAGGAAGTTGTTAGGTCACTTTTTTGGAAAAGTAGAAAGAGAAAGTTCTTCTCTCCAATGAAGTTATAAAAAGAGCACACAAACACACACACACACACACACACACACACACACGCACTCACAAATAAAAATAAAAACAGTTGTGTTAAAATCCACCAAACCAAGAAGCCAATTATATCCCTAAAGACTTAATTCTGGCTAATAACCAAAGCTTTAAATGTCAAGTAATAAATTCATTAACTAATCCACTGTTTATGCTTAATTTCAATTTTTAATTTGTTTAAGTCATGCCCTAAGTCTTCTTGGGGAATTTCCAGTAGAAATGTGGGCTGAACCTTTCTTCCTCTGGTGAAAAATTAAGGGTTTATAGAATACAAACACAATTTAACTGGGTAATAGACATGAATGGCCTAGAATAAACTTATAATTGCTTCTGCTAACAAACAATGTGTTTGTTTGACTTGTACACAACAGTTAGTTCATTAATGCGTCTGTTATTATTCCCTGCAGTGGATATTAACCTATCTTTGGACTTTGCTTGGGTCTTCCTTTTTAAATCACCAAATAAAAAACATTAAGAATGAAAAATAAATAGGGAAGGAGAGACGATATGGCATGGCATTTTATTTTGTTGTGGTTTCTTTCTTGAGGCAGAAGACTGAATTTTCTCTCCCTACCCAGTCACACAAATTGGAACTTCTTTCACCTTCTCCATCTTGGTTAATGGCACCATTTATCCACCCAAGAGATCCAGCCACCTCGCCACAAATAAAATCTTTCACCAAGCCCTGTATATGCCACATCCTATAGTCCTCTTTGACCATTCCCTCCTCTCAATTCCTACTTCTATTTCCCTCGACCTCGTTCTCTTAAGTTCTTGCAGTTCTTTTTAAACGGATCCCTTCTTCCCATCTAATCTGCCTTCAATCTTTCCTCTACATTGCTATGAAACTGATCTTTCTGAAATGTAAATTCGATCAATTTAATCCAACCATTTCTTCCTTTTTCTCTGTAGACTCTTGCACTGCCTGCACAGACCATAGCAACATTTAAAATCCTTATCCTTCATTGTCCTCAACTGATACTCACCCCTCTGGTCTCATCCCTCAAACATTTTCATCTCACGTTCTAGCTCCACTGAATTCTTTAAAGTTCTCTGGATACTCTGGGTTCCTGTCACTCCTCGACCTCTGTTTGGAATGTTGTTTCCTAGTTTCATTCCTATCTCCAAGGGTAAGTGCTTTCATTCTGTGTACTACCAAGGTGCCCTATTATAGTCTCTTTCCTTCTTTTCTTCCTTCTTTCCTTCCTTCCATCCCTCCTTCTCTCTCTCTCTCTCTCTCTCTCTCTCTCTCTCTCTCTCTCTCTCTCTCTCCCTCCCTCCCTCTCTCTCTCTCTCTTTCTTTTTTTCTTCCTTCTCGGAGTTGGAGTCTCACTCCATCGCCCAGGCTAGAGTGCAGTGGCACTCACCACAGCCTTGACTTCCCATGCTCAGCTGGTCCTTCCATCCCAGCCTCTCAAGAATCCAGGACTACAGGCACACAACACCATGTCCAGTTGGATTTTTTTTATTTTTATTTTTTTGTAGAGATGAAGTCTTGCTGTGTTGCCTAGGCTGGTCTTAAATCCTGGGCTCAAGCAATCCTCTCACTGCGGCTTCCCTGAGGGTTTAGGCAGCATGAACTAGGATTACAGGCACGAGCCACTATGCCCAGGCTATTATAGTCCTTTCATTACATAAACTGCATTATACAGCAATTAGTTAGTTGCACTGTCTTTGTCTTTAGGATATGACATCCTCAAGGATGGGACAAAGATTTGGTCTTTGAGCCTCAGTGCTTAGACAGAACCTAGTATTTAATAATTTCTCAGCAAGAATTCTAGAATAAATAAATAGAAGAATATATCAAGAATACAATAAAAAGATGTCTAGATTTACATTACTCATTGCCATCTGATATGTTGCATTTCATTCAGCAGAGAACTTGGCATAAAAGCAAAAAAAAGTGTTGCTATAAAAATCTTCACCATGAAGATATAACATATACACATTCTTGTAGGCGCTCATACACACACACACACATACACACACACAAACACACAAATAGATTCTCAACTTGAAAAAATAAGTCAAATAGCAACATGTTACAAGAGCATATCAGTTAGAAACATAATTTTTTTGCTAGTTCCAAGTACTTCAGTGGCATAAGCAAGTAAAAGTTTATTCTCCTAAAGAAATGAAGTCTGAAGACAGACAGTCCAGGGCTGATAGTCCTGGGTTAGTGTAGCCATTCCGGTGATTCATCTGGGATTTTCTATTTTTCTACTCCACCATGCATGGTTTTCAGCCTCCACTTCAACTCAAGGAATGTGATAGCAGCTAGACGGTCATTCATTACAACCATATTCTAAGCAGCAGGAAGAAGAAAGGGAAGAAAATGCCTCCTTTTCTGAGAGGCACCTTCCCAGATATCCCGCTCAACAATTTCAATGTACATCTCATTATTCATAATATAATAACGTAACAATATTTAACTACAAGGAAAGATAGAATATATAGTTTGTCATTCAGGCCTGTTTTGTGATCACTTTCATTAGTATGTATATATTATTATGCTGCATTTGTAGTATTCATTTAATGCTCACAACGACCTAATGAGATAGTTACAGGATTATCCTCATTTTTGTAGATGAAGAAACTTAGGCAGCAGACACAAAAGTGGTGAAACAATCTCCCCAAGATCACACAGCTAATAAGTGTTAGAAATTTACATAGGTATGTACTCAGGAAAGGCATTTTAAAGCTGTGTATTTATTGAACAAATATTACTGAATATTTGTTATTTTCCAGATTATGCGTTGAGTTCTGGGGAATATATCAGTAAACAAGAGAGGTACGTTCCCTGCCTACATACAGTTTACATTTCAAGAATAGACAACAAAGAATAAACAAATAAACACATAAAGAGACTATAGATTTTGGACGGTGATATAAACAAGCAACTAAGATGATTTGATATGAAGTGTATCCGTCAGGATAAGGTAGGAGGTCACGCTGAGTAACAAACAATCCCTCTCTCTGTGTTCCCCCAAAAGAGGCTTCTTTCCCACTCATGTTATTTAGACATGGTGGGTTTGCAGGGAGGCTCTCACATATGATCACCTAGTGACAGGCTGAGAGAGATACTATCTCCAAACTCCACAATTACCTCAGCAAGAAAAAAGGGTGTCACAAGTCTCACACCGGCAATTAAATATTTCCACCTGGAAACTGTACATCAATATATATCACGTCTGCACACATTTCATTTTAGTCAGGCATGGGTTGAGTGGGCCGTGTTCCAGAAATAGAGAACAAGAGTAAGAGAATGGGTTGGTTTGATGGGGAGGCAGAAATGCATCCCCTGCCCTGCAGCTGGAGAGTCTGGCGCCTTCCTCTCCCAGACACCCCTCTAAGTTTGTTGATGTTACTCTTCATGCCTGGATTGGATCTACTGACTAGGAGTTTCGAGGGGATATTAGACACAGGAAGAATTCCACCCAGTCTGCGTTTCCCTCTTTACCATCAGGGTTCATGATGATACCCTATGACCTTGTCCAATAATATCTCTATAATCTTGGCACCGCGAGTCATTTTCTCTCCCTAAATCAATCCACCCCTGAGAATCTGGGAAAAGAAACTCACCACTCTGTCAACCCCACTTGGACTTCAGTAAATGTCCACAGTCACAGTGACTGTAGCGATTTTCTAAAGCTGCAATATCAACAGTTTTGCCTGGTTGTATATAACCTTCAACAAACTCCTAATCTATTCTGGAGAATATTTTATAATCACCATTCAAAGTTTTCATTGGCAGGATGTGTCTCTGTTCCCACTGCTTTCTTTGTATTCAATAAGAGGGAAATGATTATCTCATTTCTTATGGGGCATAATTGGTCTATATCAATAATTTCACTAAATGGTTTCACTACCTGGTGGATTATTGTATCTCTTTGGAAAATTGTGATAAAGTTTATGGAGCCATCCGTCTTCTCTTGGCGTCTTTCCGCTCTTTGAGTCTCTAATGGCTTCCATTATTTCTTCCCTTGTGATATACCCCGCTAATTTTTCTTTATTGCTCTGTGGTTACTGGCGCATTGCTGTTTTTGTAAAGAAATTGTGAAACCGGCTATATACCCTACAGGTTTCTGTTCTGATTTTATCATCGTTTTTGTAAAATGTTACAAAAGCAGAATTAATTTAAAGGTAGCTAATTTGAAGCATTCCAAGGTCCACCTTCTAAAGCTGGAACTGGAGTCAAGAATTTCATTTCAACAAACAGAAATAAAGAAAACAATAATTTTCATGTTCCATCAATAAAATGCCGATAGATTCATTTTGTCCTTAAAAAAAATTATGTTGGCTTTCAATATGTGCAGTATGGTTCACTTTAGCTGGTATTCCTGGCTCAGTGATATGATTCAGCCCGAATAAAATACATATTGCATGAAGCACTACCCTTTGCCGACCCAGTACTTATTCTCCACTTTTCTTCCAGAATCCAATTCCATTCTGATAGACAATGTGCTCATTAAGGAACTACATTTCCTAGCTTCCTTCGTTTCTGGGAGAGCCATGGAACCTAGTTTTGTCCTACAGGAGACATGGTAGTCATTGGACAGGACTTCTGGGAAACCTCCTTAAAGGGTAGTCTTGCATATTTGCCCTTGATCTACCTCCTTCTTCCTTCATGGATTGCAAACATGATGATAGTAATAAAGAAATTATCTTATGTTCTTGAAGTTATATCAGATACTAAGTTTGCTTCAAAGCAAAGACAGAATGAGGCTGATCCCCGATGACATCACAGAGCTGCCTTTACTAGTGCTGGACTGCTCACTTCTAAATTCTCATTATTTGAGGTAAACAAAAAAACTAACTTATTTCAGCTGCTGTCTTTCAGGCTTATGTTCCTCAGTATCTAAAAATCCATTTGAGGGGAATTTCCATCTTAACAATATCATGTCTTCCAATCCATAAACACTGAATATCTCTTCATTTACATCATCTGTAATTTCCATCAGCTGTGTTTTGCAGTTTACAGTATACATGCCTTGCACTTGTATTTGTTAAATGTACTTCTAAGTAGTTTTTTATTTGTGATGCTATAATAAGTATAATTGTTTTCATAATTTAAATTTTGAATTGCTTATCATTAGACTATAATTGGTTTGGTTACATTGATCTACTGATACAGTGTATTACATTAGTTGGTTTTTAGATGTTAAACCAATTTTGGCTGGTGGAATCTTTTTTTTTTAGCTTTTAATTTTTTTGTTTTAAAGATGTGGGGTACGATTCAGGGCTAGGTATATAAATGTTCATTATGCAGGTACCCTTGTTGATGAGGTGTGCCCCCCCCCACCGCGCCCTTCCCCAGACAGTTTCCCACTACTGCCAATCCTTTTTTTTATAATATTCCAATAATTGTTCAAGGTCCGCTTATGAGTGAGAGTATATGATACTCAGTTCTTTGTTTCTGTGAAAGATCACTCAGTATTATAGACTCTAAGTCCATTCAGGTTGCTGTGAAGTTCATGATTTTGTTCTTCTTTATGGCTGCGTAATATTTCATTGTGTATATGTACCACATTTTTTTATCCAGTCCTCTTTTGATGGGCAGCATGGTTCATTCCATGTTCTTGCTATTGTGAAAAATGCTGTGATAAACATATATGTGCAGGTATCTTTTTTTCTTAATCCAGCTGTTGGTGGACACTTTCGTTGGCTCCATGATTTTGCTATTGTGAATAGTGCTGCAATGAACATATGAGTTTCCTTTGGGTAGATTCCTAGTAGTAGAATTACTGGGTCGAACTCAATTTTTGTTCTTTGAGAAACCTCCATACTGTTTTCCACAGAGGCTGAGCTAGTTTACAATCCCACCAACAGTGGATGAGCATTCCTTTTTCTCCGCAACCATGCCAACATCTGTTGTTCTTTGATTTCCTATTAATAGCCATTTTGACTGCTATGAAGTGATATGTCATTGTGGTTTTAACTAGCATTTATCTGATTATTAGTGAAGTTGAACTTTTTTTATATGTTTGTTGGTGGCTTGTATGTTTTCTTTTGAGAAGTGTCTATGTCCCTTGTCCACCTTTTGATGTGGTTATTTGCTTTTATTGTGTTGAGTTATTTGAGTTCCTTGTAGATTCTGAATATTAGCCTTTTGTCTGAGGTGTAAATATTTTTCCCCATTCAGTAAGTTTCTTATTCACTCTGTTGATTATTTCTTTTGCCATGCAGAATCTTTTTAGTTTAATTAAGTGTCATGTCTATTTTAGTTTTTGTTGCACTGGCTTTTGGGATCTTTTTCATAAATTCCTTGTAGAGGCCACTGTCCAGAGTAATATTTCCTAGGTTTTCTTTGAGGTTGTTTATAGTTTCAGGTCTTATATTTAAGTCTTTGATTCATTCTGAGTTAATTTGTCTGTTTTTCATTAGACTGGAGTTATAGGTTTTTGGCTAGAAGACTACAAAGGCAAACAATCATTTTCTTCACATAATGTCAAGGGTACATACAATAACATGATGTCCCTTTTGGTGTTAACCTTTATTACCTGACTGAGCTAGTGTATGCTGGGTTTTTCTACAATAAAGTTATTCTCTCATATCCCCTTTTTCCAAACTATATTCTTTGGAAGACTCTATGTGCCTTCCACACATTAGGAGTGGAGAGTTATGTGTATAAATTATTTATAATTTTTCTATGTGGGAGATTTATCTGTTTCTCCCCTTTATATTTGTTTAATCTTTTATTTATATCAGTATAGCTTCATAGATTTTTTATATTTCTTTGTTTTGTTTCTCAAATTGTTCATATTTTAGCCATTAGTAGCTCTTTCTGTTGGCTCCTGTGTCCCTTTGACATAACCATATAATTGTGGAGATAATTTTTTTAATAGACAAGGTCTTTCTATGCTGCCCATGCTGGTCTTGAACCCCTGGTCTCAAGCAATCTTTCTATCTCAGACTTCCAAAGTTCTGGGATGATGAGTGTGATGCACTTGGCCAAACTAAGGTTATTTTTTTTTTACTAGTTTCTTACTTCCTGTCACTACAAGATGCTCCAAGATTATTTTGCATATTTCCTATCACAGTTTCTGAATCAGCCATTTGTCCAATTATCCCTGGTTCCTTGGGCATTGGTGAATGATATTTCAAATCTAGTTGAAGATATGCGGGTGCCACTGCTTCTAGCCCTCTAAGCAGACATAGTAAGCAAATACAGGTGTATCTAATGACTTATTTATATACTTGTGCCTTTAGATGTTTATATACAGAAACATATGTATTCATGAGAAACTAAACATGCATTCATACTGTCTCCAACTCTAATCTATTACCACATGGATCATTTTAGTTTTTTTCCTTACTTATCTGTGAACTCCCACTGCAACTGAATGGAACCTGGCTCCCACATTCTGCCACTCATTTACTTAATTGCCCAAGTCAGTATTCATGTGTAGTGGCATCAGAATTGTTAATATGTCCCCTTGTAGACAATTAACTACAATACAGTGCTTATGTGCAGTGTATTTTACCTTTATCTTGTAGACTCTACTCTTATCCGAGATTATTTATGCCAACATCCTTTCCCTCAACTCTATCAGTGATATCTTTCCATACATTTGTTTCATATATCTTACATTTTGTACATATATGAAGATTTTTGTCCCATTTTTTGCATTCCATTCTGGGATTTTTTGATTCCCTAAATGATTTTTTTAAAAATTTACATATGCTTAGGTTTATTCTCTGTGTGTAAAGTTTAATGGGTTTTGACATATACATATTGCCAGATATCATATATTACAGTATCATGTAGAATATTTTTATCACCCTAAAAACACCACTGCATTCCGCCAATTTTGCCCTCTTTTTTCTCTCTCAAATTGGAAAACCATTTATCTTTTCAGAATTTTAGAGTTTTGCCTTTTCTAGAATGCCATATAAATGAAATAGTACAGTATGTAACTTTTTTTATAATGGCTTCTTTCACTTAGCAATTTGCATTTCAGTTTCGTTTTCATTCATCTCTTCTTTTTGAATTGGTAGATTGTTGCTTTTTATAGTTGAGTAATATTCATAAACACACACACATACACACACCACAGTTTGCTTGTTCATTCACCTATTGAAGGACATTTTGATTGTTTCCAGTTTTGTGCTATTATGAATAAAACTCCCATAGAGATTTGCATGTAGGATTTTGTGTAGACATAGTTTTCAAATCAGTTGGTTAAATATCTAGGAGAATAACAGTTGGATCATAGGTAAGACTATGTTTAACCATGTAAAAAACTAGACAAACATTCTTCAAAGTGGCCAAACTGTTTTGCATTTTCAGCAGCAATGAATGAGAGATTCTGTTCTACATACTCAACAGCAATTGATATTTTTATTTTTTCATGTGTATGGCTATTCTATTAGGTGTATAGAGACATCTAATTATTTTCCTTTATACTTTATGGATGATAAATTATGGTAAACATCTTTTCAAATGTTTGTTTCCCTTATATATCTTCTTTGTTGAGGTGTCTATTCAGATTCTTTATGCATTTAAAAATTGAGTTGTTTGTTTACTTATTACTGAGTATTAAAAAAAATTATATTATAGATGTGGGGTAAATTGAGGGTTAGGTGTACAAATGTTCATTATGTAGGTACCCCTGCTGAGGAGGTGTGCCCCACCCTCCCCTGGCAGTTTCCCACTACTGCCAATTCCAGCCCCTCTCTCCTACTACTGCCAATTCCTTTCTTATAGTATTATGATAATTGTTCAAGGTCCACTTATGAGTAAGAACATGTGGTACTCAGTTCTTTGTTTCTGTGATAGATCCGTCAATATTATAGACTCTAAGTCCATCAAAGTTGCTTCAAAATTCATAATTTAGTCTTTCTTTATGGCTGCATAATATTCCACCATGTATATGTACCACGTTTTAAAAAATCCAGTCTTCTTTCAATAGGCAGCATGGTTGGTCCATGTTTTGGCTATTGTGAATAATGCTGCAATAAACATGTGTATGCAAGTATCTTTTTCACAGAGTGATTTGCTTTCCTCTGGGTATATTCCCAGTAGGGGGATTGCAGGATTATATGGAATGTCAATTTTTACATATTTTAGGAATCGCCACATTGCTTTTCACAGAGATTGTACAAGTTTACCCTCCTACCAACAGTGTAGAAGTGTTCCCCTTTCCCTGCATCCTCTCCAGCATCTGTTGTTTTTTGAGTTATTGATGATGACCATCCTGACTGGAGTTGGGCTGTATCTCAGTGTAGTTTTAATTTGCATTTTTTTGATGACTAGTGGGGCTGAGCATTTTTTCATGTATCTGTTGGCTGCTTGTATATCTTCTTTTGAGAAGTGTCTGAGTTTTAAGAATTCTTTATATATTTTAGAAACCTTTTTTTATTCAATCAGTCATGCATTTTGCAAATATTTTATTGTTACTTGTGGTTTTTGAAAAAATTTCTAATATATTTTTCAGAGGAGAAGTGTTTAATTTTAATACATTGCAACTTATTATTTTTTTCATGGATTGTACATTTGATGTTATATCTACAGTCTCATTGCCAAACCCAATATCACCTATTTTCTCCTGCTTTCTTCTAGAAGTTTTATAGTTTTGAATTTTACATTTAGGCCATGATCTAGTTGAAAATAATTTTTGAGACAGTTGTCAAAGATCACTTAATGACTTGTGTTTGCCTACTCTGGGCTCTCTATTCTGTTCCATTGACCTATGTGTCTATTCTTTCACCAATGTCATTCTGTGTAGATTACTGAAGCTTTAAATTATGTATTAAAATGGGTTGTGTGAGTCTTCCAAATTTTTTGCTTTTCTATATAAACTTTAGAATTTGCTTAAAGATAATTACAAAATAGTTTGGTGGAATATTGACTAGAATTATATTGTCTTTACAGATCATATTGGGGAAAATTGACATCTTAAAAATATTAAGTGTAAATCAATGAACATGAAATATTTCTCTATTTTTAGATCTCCTGTGAGTTCTTTCATTAGTTTTGTAGTTTTCCACATATAGGCCTGTAGATATTTTTTTTATGTTTAGTAAATATTTTATTTTTTGGTGACATTGTGTTATTTCTTTTTAACATTCAAATTCTACTGTTGTTCAGTTATGGTTGACTAGAATTACATTGTCTTTACAGATCATATTGGGGAAAATTGACATCTTAAAAATATTAAGTTTAAATCAATGAACATGAAATATTTCTCTATTTTTAGATCTCCTGTGAGTTCTTTCATTAGTTTTGTAGTTTTCCACATATAGGCCTGTACATATTTTTTATGTTTAGTAAATATTTTATTTTTTGGTGATGTTGTGTTATTTCTTTTTAACATTCAAAGTCTGCTGTTGTTCAGTTATGGTATAGAAAAAAAAGAATACATTTTTTAATATTCACCTTGTATATTGAAGATTACTACCCGCTCTTATTAGTTCCAGAAATTTTTTGATCACTTTTTAAGGAATTTTTACATAGGGAATCATGTCATCTGTGAACCAAGAGTTATATTTCTTTCTTCGCAACTTGTATATGTTTAATTTATTTTCTTGTATTAGCTAGGACTTCCATTACAATGCTGAATTGGAGTGGTGAGAGAGTATAACCTAGGTCTTATTTCTGTCCTTAGTGAGGAAGTGTCCAGTTTCTTGCTTTTAAACATATTAGTTGTAGGGCATTTTTTGGTAAATGTTCTTTGTTGATTGAAGACATTCTGTATTCCTAGTTTAAGAGTTTTATCAGCAATGGGTGTTGGATTTTGTTAAGTAATTTTTCTGTGTCAATTAATATGATTGTATATATTTTTCTTCTTTTTAAAAAATTTATTTATTTATTATAAAGATGTGGGGTACAATTCAGGGTTAGGTATACAAACATTAATCATGTAGGTACCCTTGTTGATGAGGTATGCCCCTTCCTCCCCTAATAGTTTCCCTCAACAGCCAGTCCCCACCACCCCCCCTGTTACCCTGACAGTTTTCCACTACTGCCAATCACTTTCTTATATCATTATAATTGTTCAAGGTCACCTTAGAGTGAGAACATATGGAACTCAGTTCTTTGTTTCTGTGATTAATCACTGAGTATGGTCAACTCCAAGTCCATCCAGGTTGCTGCAGAGTCCATATATTTGTCG
>CAUYQG010073830.1:0-53608 GCA_963574415.1 Tarsius wallacei
ATAAGATAGACAAGTGGGACCTCATTAAACTAACAAGCTTCTGCAAAGCCAAAGAAACCATCAAGAGAGCAGGGAGACAGCCTACAGATTGGGAAAAAGTATTTGCCAACTCCAGGTCTAACAAAGGCTTAACATCTTGGATCTACAAAGAACTCAAACGTGCTGAAAAGAAAAAAACAAACAACCCCATTATAAATGGGCAAAAGACATGAACAGACACTTCTCAAAGGAAGACATCCGAGCAGCCAACAGACACATGAAGAAATGTTCAACCTCACTAATCATCAGGGAGATGCAAATCAAAACCACTCTGAGATACCACTTCACTCCAGTCAGAATGGCAACTATCAATAACTCAAAAAATAACTGTTGCTGGACAGGGTGTGGCGAAAAGGGAACTCTTCTGCACTTTTGGTGAGAGTGTAAACTAGTGCAACCTCTGTGGAAAGCAGTGTGGCGATTCCTAAAAGCTCTAAATATCAACCTCCCATATGATCCCGCAATCCCCCTACTGGGAATATACCCAGAAGAACTCAAATCACTCTATAAAAAAGATACCTGCACACGTATGTTTATTGCAGCATTGTTCACAATAGCAAGAACCTGGAAACAACCATGCTGTCCATCAAAAGAGGACTGGATTTAAAAAATGTGGTATATATATACACAATGGAATACTACGCAGCCATAAAAAAGAACGAAATCATGAATTTCACAGCAACCTGGATGGAACTATAGTCTATAATATGGAGTGACCTCTCACAGAAACAAAGAACTGAGTATCACATGTTCTCACTCATATAGTGGACCTTGATCATCCAATGTATTACCATAAGAAAATGACTGACAGTGGTGGGAAACTATGAGTGGGGGAAGGATAGGGAGATGGGATTAATGATAGTAAATATCTGTCTGGGGATGGGGAGACACCTTTTATCAACAAGGGTGCCTCAATATATAATGTGTATTTGTATACCTAACCCTTAACTGTACCCCACAGTATCATAATAAAAAATATTGAAAAAAATAATTATAATATAGATAATCTGAATTTAAAACATTCTTGTGGAAGAGATTGGTAAAATACAAAAATGAATGTGATGACGATTATTCCTTGCACATCTTAAAATTGGTTTTCAAAATTCCTATATACAATGCTGGACCTACTAGCACAGTAATTATATTTATAGTAAAATATAATTCTTGACATTATTTTTCTGATATTTAAGCTACTTGCCAGCATGGGTAATAGGATATGCTTTCAACCAGTGCACAAATTTTAATGCAACATAAATATATATTTTTAAAAAGTATTACTTTTCAAATGTATATGCATTAAGATTTACTTCATAGTGTTATAGATATGAATCCCTTCTCCAGTTAGTCCTTGGTTTGAGGTCATGAGGGCCAAAGAGCTTAGATGCCACTGCCTGACTGCCTATTATGTGACAGTGGTCTGGAACTGTGATAATGACTGGAATTGTGAGAGTGAGGTAGACTCGGCAGGAGGAGTTTAAAAGGCCACATGATATTGGAGGGGGAGAAGGGTGGAGGAGACAAAAGAAGAGAGAAATGAATGACTGGTAGAAAGAAGAACGCATACAGTAACTAATATGACAAGTGGTCTCCCTTGCAAGTACCAGCCAGATCTGATTTGTTTAGATGAGATCTGGCATGTTCAGGGTGATATAGCCCTACAGATATCCATGCATATATACTCACACACATATGCACACATGCATACACAAATGCATAACACATGTGTATATATATGTATGCACATATAGCCTATTTTTACATAGTTGTTTTGTATTTTTTTTAGTTTTATATGCCTCAGGTATGACTACAATCACTGAAATTTTCAGTATATATATATTTGTTGTTGTCATGTAAGCTACTGGTTTGGAAAAGTTTACCTTTTAGTGTGCTACACATCAGCATGCCAACACCACCTGCTTTGCCAAGATACATTTAGAAATTTGGTAATGTTGATATATTGAACTGGAAAGTCTAAGAATTGGGTTTCAGCCATGTAAGAATGATAAACAGCAAAGGGCTTTCTCATTTTTGAAAAATAATTTAGTTTAGTCAGTGAATGTATGATGTTTAGACTAAGAAAAGAGAAAAACTACATATATTTTCTCATTTTCCAGTTGATCAATGTGTATAATTAAAGGTTATTTAAAGAGAAAAATTTAACAAAAACAAATGCCAAAGATGAAAATGCTACCAAAACTGACTCAGAAGAAAGATAAATCTTAAAAACAAAACAAAACAAAACAAAACAAAAAAAACTATAACAAGTAAATAGTTTGCATCAGTAATCAATAACCATCTAACAACAGCAACAACAAAGTTCAGGACCCAATGTCTTCACTAATGAAGTCTTCCAAACATTTAAAAAAAGAATCATTACTAATCCTTCTCAAATTTTCCAGAAACTGGAGGACTAGAGCCATTCCCTAACTCATTCTGTGAAGCCAGCATGCATTTAATCCTAAAAATAGTCAAATATATCACAGGAAAAGAAAACTACAGATTAATAGCCCTTATGAATATAGAAGAAACAACACTAGCAAACCAAACCTAGCAGTGTATTAAAATGATGATATCCTGTGACAAAATAGAAATGCAATGGCGGCCCAACATATTAAAGTCAAACAATGTAATGTATCACATTAATATAATAAAGAAGAAAAATCATTATCATAATTTATGCAGAAAAAGCAAAATCTCACACCCTTTCATGATTTAAAAAACAACAACAGAACACTGGGAACAGAAGAGTGGTTTGAATCTCATACTGGTACTAAGGAAATGAACACCTCGACTTTCTTATTAGCTTGATCATTTTTGGGAAATAAAATTAATCACCTCAAGTGGAGTTAAGTGCCTTATTAAAATAATAAAAGGAAAGGGCTAGAAAATATATTTCCACCCCTCTTCTTATACCTTTTTTAGCTTTTTATCATTATGATGTTTTTATCAGGGAAATAAAATATTTATATTTCTGACACTACGCCATTCTACTAGAAAGGGAAAGATATCTTTATTGGGGAAACATGCTTTAGTATCGGTAATGAAAATGGAGAAGATATAGGATACAGAAACTAAATCAGATAATGTTAAGTTGAGAGACATCACACCATTGAAAAAAAAGTTGTCAGTAGTCTAAGTCCCTTGAAGCATGAAACACTGAAATAATAATGTTTAATACAAAGTTTTATTGGATTCTAAAACCTGTTGGCAGAGAATACCCGCAACCAGGGTGATGCATTTAAATATATAGGAGGCAAATCTCTTATGGAGTTCTAAAATACTTTATTATATTAAATGTTAAATAATTGAGGCACTTAGAAATATGTGGCATAGAATTAATAAGACGTTTCCTTATTTTTTTATCAGCTAAAATGTAATGGCAAAATGTCCCTGAATGGTAGGAAAAAAAAAAGAATGTTGCAGAAGTAACATTAAATCATGTTCCAAATATAATAAGGAGCTATATAGAAAACTCATGAAAAGATAATATGTTAATAAACCAACTTAATCCCCACCTTGAGGTAAAAGAAATGAACCATGTTTAAATTCAAATTTAGACAGTAGATTCAAATCTAATGGATAATGGAGAAATTCATGAGCCCCCAAAATAGTATGAAGATGTTGTGAATATATGTGTATTTTAGATTTCTACTTCCATGGCAGTGCCTGTTTTTATCTGATATTCCAAAGAAACTGAGATAGCAAATTTTTTGCAACAGAGATGTTCCCATTATAGTCATTGTTCTGACTGAATTTAATATGCTTATTGCAAAGTATATTTAAAACAATGTTTCCAAAAAATGATCTTAGTTGTATTTTATAATTTTATTGATTAAATATGATTTTCAAATATCTAAGGTTATTAGAGATTAATTAATATAGATTTTAAAAAGTTCAAGTCTATAATTGACTTATCTTCTGTGCTCACTCCTTAAAGTAGACAATAGAAGACACATGACTAGGTGTCTCAGTTTTTATGCCTTTATAAATTGATAATTAAAAGACTATACAACTGATCTCCATTCTTCCATACAGCTGTTGTTCATGTAACCAAATATTGAAGATTTAGTTACAAAGAGTTTCCATAGAAAATAATGTATTATCTGAGTCCATGCAAGAACACTAGCTATCTTGTAGCTAGTAAACCTTTTTTTTTTTTTCTTTTTCTTTTCCTTTTTTTTACGAAGAGATCTGGTCAAGTTGTAACTATCTCTGTTGTCCCTGAAGAGGTGGCACATAAGTTACATATCCGTTTTTAAAAAGTATCTTGAGATGAAATCTATGTACCATAAACTTCACTCTTTTAATGTGTATAATTCATGTTTTCAGGGTAGCTGCAGGATTGTTCAACCAGCCTCACTCTTAATTTTATTTTCATTTTTTCAGAAAAGAAACCCATACCATTACCAATTACTTGCCCTCCTCCCTTTCCTTCAGCTCCTATGAACCATTAATATACCTTAAGTCTGTATGGCTTTGCCTATTCCAGGCAATTCATATGAATGAAATCATACAATATGTGATCTTTAATGACTGGCTTATTTTGCGGCATAATGCTGTCAAGGTTTGTCCATTTTTCATGTATCATTACTTCATTACTTTTATTGCCTAATAATATTCTAACATGTGGATATACCATATTTTTACCTATTCTCCTGGTAATAGACTTTTGATTTGTTTTTACTTTCTAGCTATTATAAATGATGTCACTACAAATATTCATGTACAGGACTTGTGTGGACATATGTTTTCATTGCTCTTGATATGAATCCAGGCGTGGAAATGCTGGGTGTTATGACAATCTTTATGTTTAAACTTTGAAGAAATTGCTAGAATATTTAACAATGTGGCTACACCATGACACATCTGTCAAAAATGTACAAGGGTTCTAATTCCTTCACATCCTCACCAAAACTTGTTATTATCTGTCTTATTAATATAGATATCATGGTGAATAGAAAGTGACATCTCATTGTGGTTTTAGAATGCCTTCCCAAATGTTTAATGATAGATAGTGAGCAACTTTTTTCCAGTTTATTAGTCATTTGTTTATCTTCTTTGAAAAAATACTTTAAAAAATACTTACTTAAATACTTTGTCTAATTTTTAGTTGGGTTATTTGTGTTTAATATTGAGTTTTTAATGATTGTAAAGATTCCGAATACAGATATATTATTTAAACTAATTTCTACCATTCCATGGGTTGTCTTTTCAGTTTCTTTATAGTATCATTTGAAACCCACAAATGTTTGCTTTTGAAGAATCCTAATTTGTCTGTCTTTATTGACATGATCTTTTAGACATTCACATTAAATTGAAAGTTAACTGAGGACAGCTTCCATATTTGTCGTGTTCACCATTGTATCCTTAGAGCCCACCACAATGTCTCACATTTAAGAGATACTTAATAAGTTGAAGAAAATGGTTAGCATTTCATCCTTAGATTTGCATATCACTTCAAGAAATGTACACCAATATACCGGACAGGAGATAAATGAGAGGCCTGCTAAAGTTTCTGTGTACCAAATCAAGCATCTTTGCCTATTTGGCAAGATTGTTTGTTGAGTCAGGATGTCTTCTATTTGGTATAATTTGCTACATTAAGAAATAAAATTGCAGTCATATAATTCTGACTATAGTTCTCAGATTCCTACTAGAAAGATATAAAAGTGATCTGATGGCTTTTCTTTGCCCAGTAAGCCTCATTACTTTTACCATGCGTTGTTAATGTGAGGTGATTGAAACATTTGGAATCCTCATTTGAGATTTACAGGACTTTCATGATATTAGTGTGTATTATGTTGCCTGACCAGTGTCCTTTCCCAAAGCTAAGGTAGCCAAGACAGTGGATGAAGCTTATTTTGTATTATATGTACTATTTTCAAAATAAATCAAGTTTGATTCTCAAAGAGGTATCAGAGAATATGTGACTCTGTATCATCACGAGCAAAGTAACCATTGCACAAACATTTTTGAGTGTATTAATAAAATATAAGGCAGAGAGATAGAGTGTATTTGCAAAAATGTCAGCAACTTATATTTGACTGGATATATAAAAGTATTTCAAAAATAATCAACAGCATTATATAAAACATGTATCTGATCTGCTATTTTGTGCTGTTTTTATAAAAAGTTTTGCTACTCTTGGCACAATAAAACATTTATGTTAGTAATCATTACTATTAATTGATAGTCTCCTCTATTTCAAATATTGCATTGAGAATTTTTCAGGTAAGCTATATCAATTAATGCTCAAAAAATAAATACTTATTGTTACTACTGTTTACAAGTGGAAGGATGTTGGTTCAGAATATCTAATAACTTGCTATAGGTAAAATAGATTGAAAAGGAAAAAAAATAAATAATATCCAAGCCCAAATGACCATGCACACTAGACTCTAGAATTTTTCCATAATATCATAAGAGTGTATTGTCTAGAACATATATTAGTTTTATTTTATTTTTTATAACTTTATTATAGAGATCTGGGGTACAAGTCAGGATTAGGAGCATAAGTAGTTTACGTGCAGGTGAAGTTTGGGCCTCCAACTGGTCCTCACTTCCCCTGGTTTAGGACCAAGTACGCTTTGTTTTGTTATGTGCCCCCCCCCCTCCTTCCACTGGCAGTGTTCAGGACTGCTGATCCCTCCCTTGCACTGTTGTGATTAATGTTCAGCTCCCATTTATGAGTGAGACCATGTGGTATTCAGGTCTTTGCTTCTGAGATAGATCGCTAACTATGATGGCTTCCAACTCTATCCAATTTACTGTGAAGTCCATGATTTTGTCCATCTTTATGACTGTGTGATACTCCAATGTATATATGTACCACATTTTCTTTAACCAGTCCACTTTTGTTGGGCAGTAGGTTTGACTCCATGCTTTTGCTATTGTGTATAATGTGGCAATAAACATGTGTGTGCAGGTGTCTTTTAGTAGAATGATTTTGTTCCTCTGGTTATATTCCCAGAAGGGGGATTGTTGGATTGTATGGAAGGTGAATTTCTAGTTCCTTTAGAAATTGCCAAACTATTTTCCATAGAAGTTAAATAGTGTGCACTCCCACCAATAGTGTAGAACTGTTCTCCACATGTGCACCAGCATCTGTTGTTTTTTGATTAATTTACAATAGCCACCCTGACCGGAGTTAGGTGTTATATCACCGTGGTTTTGATTTGCATTTCTCTGATGATTAGTAAGGCTGAGCATTTTTTCATGTATCTCTTGGCTGCTTGTATATCTTCTTTTCAGAAATGTTTGTTCAAGTCTTTTGGGCACTTTTTAATAGGGCTATTTTTTTTCCTTTCAGTTTATTTGAGTTGCTTTTAATTATAAAAATATATTTTTAGCAGCATTCCTTTTGCCTGTTTTAGAGGTGTGATATTTAAAACTTAGTAGATGTCACTACAATAATTATAAATGTTTATCAAATAGTTTCAAAGAGGTTTTGAACTCTCTCCCAGTCAGAAGTTGACCAATAGATGCTATTTCTTCAAAATAAAATTGCTGAATGGCTAATCTATCAAAATAATTGAGGACATAATGTGTAATACATTCTACAGTTCCAAAAACATCAGGAACTTGTGGACAGGTAAAACAAACAAACAAAAAACTGAGCAATAGAAATTGCAAAATAACAGAGGATTAGACTAAAGCTACAAGACTGTGAAAGCCTTGCTAGAATTTTAGAAAGCAAAACATTTTGCAATCATAGTAATTAAAATTGTAACTTTGTGTTTAATATATGCTCTAGGAGTTAGAATTGAGTATTTACACATTACTTTGAAAATTGGTCTCTCAAACTAATGTTATTAAAATATCCTGTATTAATTAACTCTTTTCTGAAATTATATTAAATCAGCAAAATATGTAATTATCATTTTCCACATTGAGTTATTCTGTGAATTTTATAGTAAACAGAAAACTAAAGCATTGACAATACTTTCTGTGTTCAATCAGGTTCAATTAATAAATCTGTGACCATTTTCGAATTATATAGAATTTTAATTGTAGTTAATATTGTAGAATTTTCAACTAACATTTATACTTCTATGGTCCTCTTTGCAAAGACTTTTTTCAATATGTTAAATTCTGGCCATGACAAAAAGTCATGGCTACAATAATTGATTTATTGCTCTCTCCTTAACAATTTGACTACATAGTTGTCATTTGCAATTTTTGTTATTTTTGTAAGCATTTTATAAACATGCCATGTTTGTAAGCAAGTGATATAAAACTGTGAAAGCTGAGCAAACCTATGTATCTATATAACTCAATGTTCTTTCCAACCAAAATTACAGAAACATATTGAGACAATGTCTATTATAAAAGTCTTAGGTCAGAATCACCACTATTGCACGCTTTAATTTATTGGCTCTTAAAGATTCTGCTTTCCTTAGAATAGACTTAAATCTAAAAGTAGAAATTAAAATTGTAAAATAAAAATATTTAAAATGACTGAATAATTAATTAGAATCATACAAATGATAGTATAAACATCACATAGTTTAATAATAAAGATGACATTTTTCAATGCAGTTAAGAGGTAAAAATATCACATACATATTATGGAATTCAGAATAAGATAGACAATATCAAGGTATGGAGGTGCTTAGATCAGTGAGCTTTTTTGGACCATTTGAGGAAAACAGCTACAGGATCAAAAATAGCATGAAAACAGATGATACAAATAAATGTGTCAAAAAAAAGAGCAATATAAAGTTCACTGTTAAAGGATAAAAAATACCTACCTCACTATCCATGGAAATATGTTTGTGGCAGACATAACAATTTATCACAGGAAAAAATTCTAAAAAGCTTTAGGGTAGTAAAAATCAGAAAGCAATACGGAAACTCTGTAAAGCTTCCAGCGTGGATTTTGCCTTAGCAACTTCAGATGTAGTTCAAATATCTCATGTCTGGTCATGGTTTACTTAGATTTTCTCACATGGTCAATTCACTCACAAATATATGCACCTCTCATATAATTTTTAAAAGATGTGTGAATTGTAAACTTCTTTAAATAGGAGATTATTTCATAAAAAATAAAACAGGCTAAAAATCAATCAGTGAAAACTTAGGTAAATAAAGAAGAGAAATATTTTATATATTTATTTATTTTAAGATAGAGATTACAGATGTTTTGAAGTTTATGCATCAGAAAAGTCATAGAAAGAGGTGTTGAGGACATGTGTCAGTTATTTTTTGTTGCATAAGAAAACTCCCCAAAATGTAGTGTCTTCAAACAATAAACACTTTTTTTCTTATTGATATTTGATTTTCTGAATGAGTCATTTATGGGTCTTGACTAAACTTACATGACTGCATTTACCACTGTCCAAGAGTGCAAAACTGTCTGAGTCTAGCTTCCCCCCAGAAAGTAAAAATTGAAACAAGGGTTTGGGTATAGCTAATTTGTTTTAGAAATTAATTACAGGGAACAGTAAAGGAGACTGAGAAGTAAGAAGAGAAAAGGAGGAAAATCAAAATAATAATAAATAATTAAGCCAGCCATCACTGTGGGCAAGTTGTCCTCTATGTCACTGAAAGTTTAAGAGAAGCCATGGAAATAGATCTTGGAATTATCCAGACCATCAGCCATTAGCCACAGTCCATAAGTCAGTATTTAATCACACTCTGGTCATTTGTTTTTGCTTCTCCTGTTGCTTTTAGGTTTTCCTAGAAAATATTTATTAAACATAGTCTGTGCCTTGTAGTCCTATCACATTTTATCTATTATTATTCGGAAGCCCTGTTTATATGGTGGTAAGGTGAGGGAGGTGGGGAAACCTTTTCTAGAGTTTTATGATTCAGTTTCAGTCTTTTAATGGGCTTGTGTCCTCCCAAGATAGATGAACAAACACTGCTCAGAGTTCTTCTCACTGAAAGGATTTCATTTCACTATAGTTCTTCAAGGGACTGAAATGGCTTTCCATTTTAGTGATATATGCATATTATACAGGACCAAAAATAAATCAATCTTGAGTTTTTTTTCTTTCTTAATCAACAGACTTTAAGGAAATCCACATTGAGACTACAGATGCAGGCTGGTAAGCGAGGTAATCGGCAGGAGTAGGGACCATGGGCATTTGATCCACTTCTTCTTGGATCTTAGTCATGCCTTTAAATTGAATCAGATTCTAGAAATCTAAGCACCAATTCAGAAAACTTATTCCTAAGATCCTTTCCCTCTAGAACCACTCTCAATATCAAAATTTGCCTCAGTCAGAGTTCTTCAACAAAACTAAACCAAAATAACATGTAACAATTGGATCACATGACTGTGGCTACTGACAAGTCAAAATTATATTGGGCGGGACAACAGGCTGGAAACTCAGTCAGGATTTCTTTGTTACAGTATTGGTGCAGGATTCTTTCTCCAGGAAACCTCAGTTATTGCTATTAAGGCTTTCAACTTATTGGATGAGCCTTACCCATGTTATTAAGCATAGTCTCCTTTGCCTTACTAAAATAATTACAGATGTTAAACACATCTAAAAGATAGTTTTACAACATAGAGACTAGTATTTGACCAAGCAACAGGACACCATAGTGTAGACAAGTTGACACATATAATTGTTTTGTTTTGGTTTTTTTGAGTTGGTGTCTCACTCTGTAGCCAAGGCTGGAGTGCAGTGGCATGCTCACCCCCACCCCAGAATCCACCTGCTGGGCTCTGGCGATCCTTCTGCCTCAGCCTTCCAAGTTGCTGGAACTACAGGTGTGCGCTACCACGCCTGGTTATTTTTTTATTTATGCAGAGACATGGTATCGCCAAGTTGCTGGGGCTGGTCTCAAACCCATGGGCTCAGGCAATCCATTCGCCTCAGTCTCCCAAAGTGCTGGGATTACAGGCTGAGCCACCCAACCTGGCCGACACATATAATTTAACCATCACAAACCTTTACGATATTGATTGTAGTTATTTCAAAGTATTTGTCTGATAATCCTAAAATCTCTTCTATATCTAAGTCTGGATTTGTAGCTTTCATTATTTATCCAGGTTATGTTTTCGTATTGCAATGAAGCAGGGTTTGTTAAGTTTTTTGTTTAAAGTCAGACATGATACATATTGAAATAGAAAGTGTGTATGAGGATTTATGTTTATGGTGCTGGAAGTTGTGTTATGTTTACTGTGTGCAGTATGTACAAGTGGGTGTGACTTCAGTTTTCTCTATTATCCTTGTTTTTGTTTTTCTTGTTGTCTTTAGGTTTTCCTAGAAAATATTTATTAAATATAGTCTGAGCCTTGTAGTTCTATTGCATTTTATCAATTATTATTCAGAAACCCTGCTGATACGATGGTAAGGTGAGGGGTGAGGGGAAAACTTTTCTAGAGTTTTATGATTCAGTTTCAATTTTGAAGTGGGTCTGTGTCCCTAGGGTGTGACTTTCAAGAGTACTTCTCAGTCCCCTCCTCTAAAACAGATTAAACTAGTTGAGGCAGGATGGCTAGAGGGGGTTAAATTTGGGTATTTACCTATCTTCATATGGTAAAGTGGTTTCCTTTACGGATAGGCAGAAAAAAACTTTTTTAGGTAAATTTCACAACGGTATTTTCCCATGAGTAAATGCCGTAATGGTTAATTTCCCTCTTCTTTTGCTGGAAGCATGACAGAATTTTCTGCTTTTTACCATGAGAATCTGGATGTGCTCTCACAAGTAAAACTCACTACAGTGCCCCCTAAGACTGAATTCTCAGGAGGTTTTTTTGTTTTTTGTTTTTTAAGTTGGAGTCTCACTCTGTCACCCAGGTTGAAGTGCAGTGGCACACTCAGGGTTACCCAGAGACCACCTGCTGGGCTCCAGCGATCCTTCCGCCTTAGTCTTCCAAGTAGCGGGAACTACATGAAGTGCTATCATGCCCGGCTAAGTTTTTGATTTACTGTAGACACGAGGTCTCACCATGTTGCCCAGGCTGGTCTCGAACCCGTGGGCTCAAGCAATCCCCTCTCTTCAGCCTCCCAAAGTGCTGGGATTGGGAGTTTTTAACTCTGAAGCTACTACATACAAAGTGACCAATAGTTGATCAACTACTCTTTACATTTTCTTCTCATTCCTCTTCCAACGTCTTCTGTTCCTGCTAAGCTGTGATTTTCTGCATTACATTGTCCCTTTGGTTTTAGAAATATCAGTTTGGTATGTAACCTTTATGCTCTAATGCATCTAGGAAGACTTGTTGATTTTTAGTTTGTTCTGTGTTATTTTTATCTTGAAGAAAGGATAGAAGAAAAGCCTTTTAAGCTTTTATCTCCTAGCAGAAACAGAAATTCCTAAATGTGTATGTTAAATAAAGATTTCAGAATCTGAAAATTATTTAGAGACTAATATATGTTAAAAAATAAAGTCTAATCAAAATGTGCATCTGGAAGTAGTTTCAGTGGTTAATGCTACATCTCACACTATTATGTTGAAAAGCTTCTCACAGGTTGACCAAAGCACCTTTGTAATAGTTTTTGAGATAAGGAGACATGTTCAAAACCCTAAGACATAGTTTTTTAAATTTTATTTAGCCTATAGTCTATTATCACCATAGCAGGTGTCATAAAGCAAACATTTTTTGTTTCCCTATGGCTATGTTTTGGAATCCAGTTAATATGAACCTACTAACTATTAGATAAACTAGAGTCAGTGTCTTCCTTCTCTTTCAGAAAATGGTATTTCCATACCTGGAACATAAAAACACATATAAAATGTACATTGCACAATATGTGCATTAAATGTAAAAGCATTCGTACTAAAAGAAAATATGTATTGAGTTAATTCATAGAAATATATAACTGCATGATATTATAATAATTTTATACTAAGAAAATAAAAATAAATATATAAGTTATATGATAGACTTAAGCTACCTACAAGAGAAAAGTAAGTGAGGCATTAGACTTTATAAAGTTCCCACTGAGGGAGAAAAACAGGTAGAAGATAGCATGTGGGGGGACACCACTAGAAGAATAGAGGATTAGGAAGGTTATATGAGCATCTAAGAAAAATTTCACTTTGGATTTGATGTCCCAGAAATGTTCAAGTTAACTCTTATCATTCTGTCAAAATTGTTATTCTTTTCTAAAAATGTCCATAATTTTTTTAAATTTGAGATTTATTTTAGTTTATAATCTAAAACCTTGAATTATTTAAGACCTAAATGTGTCGATCACACCCTCAAATCTCAGGGCTAAGGAGGTAGAAATGTTACTTAATTAGACTAATCTATTTCGAGTAACTAAGGTTTTTAATTTGGAGGCTGGTCATTACTTCAATTGGATATTTGTATCTGCTTTGCATTGACCAATAATTTTAATATGCTACACATTTCATGGGCATACTAGAATTTGAAGAATTCAAATAAGTTTTTAGGAAGTTCTATCACTGCAATCAGTAGTAACTATCTCAATGTTATCAGCTATAATTATTCACTGGGCTGTGATATAAATAAGAAGCTGAAGTCTATTTATGATTCTTGAAAAAAATGTAATGTCACCATTTATTCCACAATCAAGAAATTACACTTGAATAACCCAGTACTGATGATATTGATGTAATATTTTTCAAGAGTAACGTCATCAGTTAGAATAAGAAGCTCCAGACCTCATTGCCCTAAAGAAGCACTAATTTAACAACATTATATGTTTAAAAAACCTTTAAGAGGATGTCATAACCAGTAAAGAAGTCACAGAAATGCAGGCAAGCTCAAAGTCAGGAATAATCTCATGTAAAAGGGCAAGAAAATAATTTCATTTTTACTGTGTCAGTCCTTCCCCCAAGCCAGCAGAGTTTATAGATGAGAAAAAAAAAAAAAAAAAAAAAGCATGATTTGTGACTACTTCCTTAGAAGGAAAAGAGAAGACTGGAATATGCTTCCAATGCTCTAGATTTGGAAGCATGGGTACCCAAGGGATTGATTTCTGTCTCATCTGATTCAGAGCACTGATGGGAAAGTGGTAAACTTTGTATCCCTATGGTTACTGAGTACAAAATACTTCAGCAGGCTTGTTGCAGTACCAGAGAATCTTCCGTACCAGTGTTAGACATCAGAGAAAGCATAAAGCTGCAAGACTTTAAGAAATCTTCCAACCACTCTTGCATTTCAAACAAACAAAGAAAAGAAGCATCCCTATAAAAGATTTGAGAGGTCCCTAGAATTTCTAGCTGGACTGATGTGTGAAGTTCTTTCCTTGTACAAAAATGGTTCATAAATTCTGGGAAAGGTGGCTACTATTTTTTTAAATACAAAAATCACAACAAAAAAGTTAACAAGGCTTAACAAGAAATAGAGAACCATAACCAAATATTTTTAATCTAAAAAAACTGTTTCTAAGTAAATGAAGATCTATAAATTATGTCACAAGGAGTTCAGAATAATCATTCTGAAGAAGTTAAGTGTAATGTAAGAGAGTACAGACAACAAAATAAAATTTGATAAATAATGCATGAACAAACAAAAATGCCAACAAAGAATTAGAAACTAAAACAAACAAGCAAAAAAACAAACAAATTCTGGAGAATACAAGAACTGAAAGAAAAATTCCAGAAGGGATTAATTGAAGACTTGATTAAGCAGAATACTAAATGATTAAATTAAAGACAGGCTATTGAAAAATACTGAGTGAGAGGAACAACAACAACACAATACAAATAAATTTTAAAATGTGTCCAAAGGACTTATGGGTCACCATCAAACAGACCAATACATTATAGATATCACAGAAAGAGAAGATAATCAACAATAAAGAAGAGAGCTTTTTTGAAAAAATAATGCCCCCAAACTTCCCAAATAAAGATTCAATAAGCTAAAAGAATTCCAACTGTGATGAATCCAAATAAGCCCACACTAATACACGTATTTAAACTGTTAAAATTCAAGGAAAAAAAGAATTTTCAAAGCTACTAGAGAAGAACAATTCATCATATACAAAGGAACTTCAAAAGATTTTTAGCAAATTTCTCTAATAAGACCATTCTCTAATAGACCATTACAGAAGGGAAAAAGTAGGATAATAATTCAAAGTGTTGTAAGAAACAAGATTTGCTGATGAAGAATACCATATCGTAAAACATTTGCTCAAAATTAAGAAAAAATAGGAGCCTTCCTATAGAAAGGAAATCAGAAAGTGTTTATCTTCACTAGACCTACTTTATAGGAATTACTTATAGGATCCTCCAAGTGAAAAGATACTGGATGGTAATTTAAAAATATATTAACATATAAAGTTTTCTGGTAAAGGAAGCATATGCATATGCTCATATAAAGCTTTATGGTAAACATATTTGTATAATTAAGTAGTGGTGGTACGTATATAACTTATTTCAGATACATAATTTTAAGAGAAAAGCATAAATAGCTATAAATTTATGGTAATGAATGCAAAATATAAAACCTATAATTTAACATTTAATACATAAAGTGGAATGAGGACGATATAAGCATTTTATATGTAATTGAATTCATATTGTTATACATTTAAAATAGATGATTGAGATAACTAAGATGTTTTATTTGGTCCCATAGCAATTAAAAAAACTAATACCTACAGAAGAAGTACAAAAGAAAATGAGAAAAGGATTAAAGCATTTCACTACATAAAAGCTGACAAAACACACAGAGGAAGCTAACAAGAAATTTTTTCTTTTAAAGGACAAAATAACCTCAAGAAATACAGAAAACAACTAACAACAAAATGGCAATAGTGACTTGATTATTATTATCTCTAATCTGTGCTCTATTTTCACATTTTTTATTTTGCATGTCAACCTCTATATTTGTCCTCTTGAAACAGCATTTATTAGACTTGTTTGACAAGTAACCTCTTTAGGAGAAGCATAAATCTTGGTCACTAAGTATTCTCCTACAAGTAATTGTTTTAAGTGGAAATTGATTAAACTATTCAGTCAAAATACACAGAATGGCAAAATAATTTTTTAAAAATGAGAGCCAACTGTATGGTATCTAAAGGAATTTACTTTAGATATAAGAACATGCACCGGCTGAATGTACAAAGATAAAGAAAGATATTTCATGCATGTGGCAAACAAAGAGAGTAGGAGGTCTGTACTTATATCAGAAAAAATAAACTTTAAACAAAAACTGTCATTGAACATTATGTAATGATAAGAAAGTCAACACACATGGAAGATATGACAATTGTATACATACATACATTTAGTATCACCTAAATATATAAAACAAACATTGACAGAATAAAAGGAAAATATAGATAGAAGTATAATAGTAGGAAATTTCAATATATTACTTTCAATAAGGGATAGATTAATCAGACAAATGATCAGTAAAGAAACAAGGAGCGTGAACAACACTATAGATTAATTGGATCAAAGAAACATATATCGAACACTTCACATAACCACAGAAGAATACAAAATTGTCTCAAGCACACGTAAACAAACTTTCAAAATAGACCACCATGTAAGTCAAAAATCAGGTCTTGATAAATTTAAGAACATTTAAATTATACCAAATCTGTGTGTTTTAACCATAATGGGACAAAACTAGAAATCAAGAGTAAAAAGAAAACTAGAAATTTTACAAATATGTGGGAATTAACCCACTCTATAGTAATCAATTTGTGAAAAGGAAAATATAAGAAAATATTTTGTGACAAATTAAATTAAGGTTAAAAAATACTCTACAGCAAAAATTATGAGATGTCAAAAAAGCAGCACCAGCTCTAAAAGGAAAGTTCATAAAGATTAATGACTGCATTAATAAAAAAGAAAGATTTGAAATTAGCAATCTAAATTTACACTTCAGAAATGAGAAAAGTAGAAAAAAAGATGAAGTCAAAAGTTAGTAAAAGAAGGAAAAAGATAAGGTTCACAGTAGAAATAAATTACATACAAATTTATAAATAATAAAAGAGTTAGCAAAACTGTTTTTAAATAAACAAAGGTGACAAACCCTTAAGTAAACTAGCAAAAGTTATTAAATAAATAAAATCATAAATTAAAAAGGACACATTATAAGTGATGTCACAGGAATAAAGAGAATCATAAGAGTCTATATAAACAATTATAAACCCCAGAATAAATTATAAGAAATAAAAGGAAACACAAAACCTACCAAGACTAAATCATGAATAAAAAATCTAAATAAATAAATGGTGAATAAGAAGACTGAATTAGTAATCAAAAACCTCCCAACAAATAAACCTCAGGATCATATGACTTCACTGGTAAGTCCTATTAAATATTAATATCAATATTTAAACACTTTTAAAGTTTCATTTTATGAGATTACTTTTATCTTAAGACCAAAACCAGACAAGAACTTTTCAAGAAAGGTATGAACCAATATTTCTGATAGATATAGATGCAAGAATCCTCAATAAAATACTAGCAAAAATCCTCAATAAAATACTAGCAAAAATCCTCAATAAAATACTAGCAAAACAAACTTAACAACACATTAGGAGGATTATAAACAAATACTATGGTTACAATTTTTTTTTCTGGAATGAAAGAATACTTAAACATATACTAATTAATTAATGACATACAAAACATTAACAAAATTAAGAATAAAAATAATATAGTCGCTGGGCTCGGTGGCTCAGCCTGTAATCCCGCGTCTTTGGGAGGCTGAGGTGAGTGGAATGCCTGAGCCGGCGGGTTCAAGACCCGCCTGGGCAACTTGGCGAGACCTCATCTCTACAATAAATCAAAAATTAGCCAGGCGTGGTAGCGCGCACCTGTACTTCCAGCGACTTGGAAGGCTGAGGCAGAAGGATCGCGGGAGCCCAGCAGGTCAAGGCTGCGGTGGCCGGGAGCGGACACTGCACTCCAGTCTGGGCGAGAGTGAGACTACAACTCAAAAAAAATAATAATAATAATAATAATATAGTCATCTCAATGCATACAAAGCATTGACAAAATTCAATACCATTTTATGATAAGAACTTCAACAAACTACCCATAGAAAAGAATGTATCTCAACATATTAAGGAAATACATGAAAAATTCACAGGTAACATCATAGTCAAAGATTAAAAAAAAAGAAAGATTTTCCTCTTAGACACAAATATCTCTACTCTCACCACTTTTATTCAACATAGTATTGGAAATCCCAGTCAGAGCAAATGGCAATTAAAATAAATAAAAGTCAATCAATAAGGGAGAAGCAACATTATCTATTTGCAGATGATACAATATAACATGAAGAAAACACTCAAAATTTCATAAAAAAACTGTTAGAAGCAACATTAACTAGCTATCTGGATATCCCTTAACTCAGCCAAGTGACACATAAAATTAACAACCATAATGCATATATATATATATATATACATATATATATATATATATATACATATATATATATATATTTTTTTTTTTTTTGAGTTGGGGTCTCACTCTGTCACCCAGACTGGAGTGCAGTGGCTGCTCCCTGCCACCACAGCCTCGACCTGCTGGGCTCAGACGATCCTTCTGCCTCGGCCTTCCAAGTAGCTGGAACTACAGGCGCGCGCTACCATGCCCAGCTCATTTTTTTGATTTATTGTAGAGATGAGGTCTCGCCAAGTTGCCCAGGCGGGTCTCGAACCCGCGGACTCAGGCAATCCACTCACCTCAACCTCCCCAAGCGAGGGATTAAGGCTGAGCCACCGAGCCCTGCTCATAATGCATATTTTAAAGAATCTCAAATTGCCGAAATTGTCTTATAAAAGCAAAACAAAACTGGAATCCTCACACCCACTGATTTTTAAAGATATGATGAGGCTAGATTAGTCTAAACAGCATGGTACTGACATAAAGACAGACAAATAGACCAATGGTTCAGAATAGGGTACCTAGAAATAGACTCCCACATACATAGTCAAATGACTTTAAAAAGGGTGCCAAGCTGCACAGTAAGGAAAGGCTACTTTCTTCAACAAATGGTGCTGGAAATACTGGATACCCACCAGAAAGTGATTAAAGTTGGACTCTTACCTTAAGCCATATGAAAAAGTAACTCAAAATGGATTCAAGACCTAAATATACTACGTAAAACAATAACATTTGAAGAAAATGTAAGGGAAAAATCTTGTTGATATAATTATTGGTAGTAATTTCTTAGATATGATACAAAAAGTGCAGAAAACAAAGCACAAATAGGCAGATGGTACTGCATCAAACTTAAAATCTGCATGTCAAATAAAACAATTGAGAAAATGAAAAGCAACCTAAATAATGAAAGAAAATATTTGCAGATTACATATCTGATGAGTATAATATCCAAAATATATAAAGAACTCCTGAAGGCAAACAATCACCAGCACCATAACAACAAAACAGATTAGGCAATCAGCAAAAACACTTGAATAGCCATTTCTTCAAAAACGTTATACAAATGTCCAACAAACATGAGAAATGCTCATCGTCACTAATAATTAGGGAAATACAAATCAAAATCATAATGCGATATCATCTTACTAATGATAGGATAACAACTATTTAAAACAAAACAAAACAAAACGAAATAACAAACATTTGTGAAGATGTGGAGAAATTAAAATTCTAGTGCACTTTTGCTGAGAATTTAAAATGGTGTAGCCACTATGTAAAAAAGCATAGAAGTTCCTCAAAAATTTAAATGTACAACTCTCATATGTTCCAACAATCCTACTCTTGGTTATATACCCAATGGGATTAAAAGCAGGGAATTGAAGAGATATTTTCACATTGCAGCATTATTCACAATTGCCAAGTTGCATAAGCAATCTAAATGTTTATTGGAGGATAAATGAATAAAGAAAATGTGGTATATATACAAAGTAGAATATTATTTAGTCTGTAAAACTAAAGAAATCTATTCATATGCCTACAATATGAATGAACATGGAGGACATTATGCTAAATGAAATAAGCTAATCACAACAACATCAAACAACAACAACAAACAAAACAAAACAAAACAAACCTTAAACTGATACCATTCATAAGAGGTACCTAAAATCTTCCAACACTGGAAAGTAGAAATTAGAAGTATAGTAATGGCCAGGGGCTGGGGTGTGGGGAAAAGGAAAGTCATTGTTAGATAATTTTAGAGTTTCAGATTCACTAACTAAAAAAAGGTCTGCAAAACTATTGTACAATACTATGCATATAGTTTATATTACTGTACTGTACACTTAAAAACGGCTAGGATGGTAAATTTGTTTTCATCATGCACACAAAAAAGAAAAGGTCATTAAAATGGTCCTTACCCAACGTGTTTGGTGCCCTTATAAGAAAATTGTTTGAAGATGGACACACACAGTAAGGAAACCATGTAAAGAAGAAAGCAGATTGGATTGATGCAGCTATAGTCAAAAAATATTGGGGATTGATGGCCACCACCAGAAGCTAGAAGGAGGCAAGGAAGTAGTCTCAGAATGAGATCAATACTGCCAACACCTTGATTTTGGAATCGGCCTCCAGAACGATGAGAAAATAAATTTCTGTTGCTGTAAGCCATTCCATTTATGGTACCTTGTTATGGAAGTCCTAGAAGATTAAAACAAAGCCCCTTCAAAGCTGCCCTGCTGTTCTTTGCTAAGCCACATGTGGCCATACACAATACAGTCATGTTTAGCACTTTTCCTCTCAAATGAAGAGATTACAAAGTGTAAAACTAATACATATTTTTAAAGTATTATTGTTTACCTAAGACAGCTGCTATTAGTACTAGAAAAGTCTCCAGTCATTGCCAGTGAGTATCACAGAATAGAAGGAGAATATGCATATTATTAGCCCTTGTAGGTCTTTGGTGTGTGAGGTTGTGGGTTCAGGTACTTTCATATCTATATTAACCTCATGCATTAGAATGAAAAGCATAAACATATATGAAAAATCATACAGAAATGAATTTGAATTCTAATTTTGGTATCTCGGTATTTTTTTTTGCACATTATACAGTGTGTAAACTTCAGTGCTCTCATTTGAAATCAAGACATATTATATGGTGAGTATGAGTATTAAAAGATATCACTGTGCACCTGAATTACCATGAAGAGAGTGAGAGAAATAAAGACATAAAGAAAAGGTGGACTGGGCCCCATCCTAAACCAATTGAATCAGAACATTCACAGTGCTGGGGTAACCATTCTTTTCAAAACTTTTCTAGGTAATTCTGTTACACAGAGAAAGTAGAGAGCAACTATTCATAGTGTGAGTTTTCGTACATAAAATATTCTTATTAAATTGAATCTCTCGTTATTTACTTCCTCATCTCATCTCAGATGCCTCAGAATCTCTGTTGAAAGTGTTAAAATTTTTGAACATTCATCTGAGCCATCTTTAGGTATGACACTTTTGAGCAGTGGCCTAAATTCTCATAATGCAATTTCTATTTTTCTAATGTGATGCTTGGTTGTATGGTCATGTGAACACAAATTAAGAAAATTCAAGAGCATATTTATGAGCATTATTTCTAGTAAACCACTAGCTGAGTGCCTGTTAAAAATCTGAAGTTTTGCTGTTTTAATAATTAGAATTTTCACTATTAGTATGCAAATAAATTTATTGAACTGCAAGATTTTAGTTGATTTGTAGCCCATGAATCTCAAGAAACTTAAAACTTATTCTTAGTAAATTCTTGTCACAGGATAGTCCAACATTAGCATCTAGTCTTGCCTGCCAGAATGCTGTTTTTCTTTCTTTTTCTCTTCTGGTTTTGTTGACTGAAAAAAAGAAAGAGCATAGCAACTTTGTTTAAAAACATCCAATTTGTAGGTAAATATGATTGCATTGAACCTTTGATTAACCACTTTAATAAATCTAGTACAGTTAATAAACTACATTGTCTGAAAAATTCAACTCATTGTAATATTTTCAGCTAATGCGTTCAGTTGAATGTAGAATAACATCTTAAATATTCTATTTTCATGGAGGCAGTAATAATATTAAATAAAATCTGAACTAACTTAACTGTATTTTTTAACCTCTAGCTAATTAATCTTCAATTTTTCATATCCTAAGTTTATTCTCTTCATTCATTCCCTACCAAATAACTAGTGATCATATCCTGCTTTCACAGTACTACATATTCATTTCTAAATTTCTGAAAAATAAAACAAGAGTGGAAACCTAGAAAAGCAGGTGGCAGAACTTCCTTGTAAGAAAATTAGATACTTGAGATCCAAAATCTTGAAAACTTAAAGTATTCAAAAATAAAATATATATATTCAAAATAATTATAAAATAATAAAAAGTTTTAATTATTTTTATAGGTTGATATTGTTTTGAGAGACAAATAATACATTTATTTCTGCCTTCCTATTCAGATTTTAGAGTACTACTGATCCTAAAAGACTTCTCTAGACACTTCTATGTTCTAGAACACCAGAATATTGTATTGTATACATGTATAATGTATATATTTAAAATATGTCTGTATATATGCTTAAATGTACTTATGTGTATACATACTTATAGAATCATTCCATAATATATCTTGCAACTAATCTAAATGTTTTTGTTACTTTTAGCAGAAATTTACTTTTTTAATAGCATGCATATCTGAAAATATAATAAAGCAAATATAAATATGCAATAATTTGTTATGAGAACTAGCCTTCAGATAAGAAACAATCTATAATCTAATTAATGTCTAATACTAATGCAAATAATATTTATAATACATTATAAAAAGTATAACAAAATATATTAAGCTTCGCTATAATCAGACAGGAATATCACATTTCTGCAAATATGGTAGCAGTTGAAATTCTGGCATTACCTTTGTGGTAAGACAAAAGTAAATATTATTTACATTTCTAAGAAGACAGATGTAAAATTATTTTAAAATGACTGTAGCTTTAGCTAATTGTGCCTAGATTCTAAACTTCATTGAGATGTTTATGTACTTCTAATAAACTTGTAGGAGATGCCATTAAGATAAGTTTACCGGCAACTTGCTCCTCTCATGCAAAAGTCCTTATTGTCACCCCTGCATCAACAATAACATAACCTGCTCTATTTTATAAACTCTTTCTTCAATAATCCCTATCATTTTGTCACAGTTTTAGATAGATTTTATCTGTTCCATAACATAAAAATTAAAATCTTAACCAATTATAAATGCATGTTTTAAGGGTGGTGATAATTTTTTCAAAACTCATCTCAATAACTGTAATGGGGTAAAAATAAAGAAAACAAGATCCTAATTAAAGCAACGTAAGGTCCAATAGGAAGCCCAGAACTTTACCTGTAGCTTCACCACATATGTATGCTATCCTGACCTGTACCTCACAACTTTAAAATTAAAAAAAAAGAAGAAGACATAAAACAAGCTAACATTCACCATGAGTAATTTACTCATTTTCTGTTTATAGGATGTTTCAACTTTAAAGGTTCTTTGACACAATAAAATTTTTTAAAAACTGTGAAACAGTAAATTCTCTATTCTTTTTAAACATAACAACCGCATACACTCATCCATAGAATACATATCACTTTTTTTACTACAACAATTTAAGTTGATAACTAGACTTCTCCTTGAAATTAGAAATTTTTCAAAATTGCTTTTCTCATAAATAACCGTTTATAGCAGCACATCAACGTGTTGTTGCCTAAAATCTTATTCTTGATTTCAGTGCATTTTATGTTGTTACTGTTGCCAGTAAACATGTGAAAGATGGTTCAGATTCTTCCTTTGTATTTTATTTAATTTAAATATATAATTAAATAAAATATACATATTATATATAATATATAGATTAGAAATATCTAAAAGATGAAAACTTTTGAAAGTTATTTGGTCATTTTACTCTACATGTTCTTGTCACACCATTTTTTCTAAGCTTTAATTTTTTTTTTACCTATTTTAAAAACGTGGATAAATTATCAAATATTCAGGTATATAATCAAATGTTAAGTTATTATCTGTCAGTTAGTAACTTTTCCATGGAAGTTTATTTTATAGTGGATTAGTATTTTATAAATGGTTATTAGTTCATCCTAATTATGAAAATGATAGCCTATTGTTTTCCAATGGAGTGAATGGAAATACTACAATACACTTAATTTGGGAGGGTGGAGAAATAGTCTCTCTTGGGTGAAGAATGTATGTGATTCCTAAAAATCTTCAAAGTTTGATATTTATGATACTTTTATGTAGCATCTTAATTTCCAAGAAAGGCTTGTTATTTGGTTTGTTTTCCAAATATTTTATAAAACCAAACTATAAATTATATATTAATTGTACACATTCAGAAAGTTTGATATTATACACAATTAATTCCTAAAAGTCACATAGCTACTACTATTACAAAGCTGCAGTTATTGTTTATACAATTATTGTTCCAGTCTAGAATTATTTTTCCATGACTTCAAGTAATGTGTAATACCTATTTTAGTGTACAGCAAAACTCTATAAATTGTATTTAGCATCTATGAAGTAATATAAAACTATGAAATATAAATTAGTTCTGTGTATGTCCCATAATTTCTTCCAATAAAATAAATATCAAATATGTCTTAAGTAATATTTATCCGTCACATAGAAAACTACCTTGCACAGTGATTACAAATGTAATTCAGGAACATTTTAAAAAATAAACAATGGTTATAATAGGAATAAAATTAATAAGAGATTTTGGAATCTTAATAGTTTTCCTTCCAGTTGTCTAGTATGTAAGTAGTACTTCAAACACTACTCATATTCACACATTTAACATAACAATATGTTATAGGCCTGTGTTCTATAAATATTTTTCAAAACTTTTTCTTATTAAACAATTTTTACATTAGTCATTTAATTATATTTAATAATTATTGCATTTTAACATTTTGAATACTTCTATTATTCTACCTTTCTTTAGGGGTAGAGATGGGATCTCACTATGTTGCCAAGGCTGATCTCTAACTCCTGGCCTCTCTCATCTCAATTTCCAAAAGTCCTGGGACTACGGAAGTGACCCACCATGCCCAAACTATTCCACACTTTTAATAGTAAATCTTTTCCTATGTTTTTCATTTGTTTGTTTGTTTTTTGTCTATAATTTGTGTATGACTTGCTCATCCATAAATGGAGATGAATCTAACAAAATGTAAGGTAGATGTTATCAACAATGGCATCAGTGATGGATTCGGTATTTTCATCCTATTGCATTATTGATTTAGTGCCTGACTAATTTTCTTATTCATAAGTACATAAAATAATTTTAATATAATAGAATAATTGAAAGGAGCAGTGTTCATGGTTATACTTGGATGCTATCACATATAAAAATTCAGTTTCACTTAAGAATTTTCTTGATGAAATAGTAAACATTATGAATTTTATTAGACATTGATCCTTGAGTACATGCATTTTAATATATTTGTGTGACAAAATGGGAAGACTACATAAATCATTTCTGCTGTATACTAAAGCATAATGTCTCTGTCAAGAAAAAATATTTGTGTGATTATCTGATTAGCAATCTTTAGTAGTATTTTAATTAAAAAATTTACTTGAGTGAATAATGTACAATCTATGATTATGCCCTTGATTATTTGGCAGAAATTTGTTTTGAGAGTAGTAAAAGATTCGTTGGTTCAAGAAAAAAAAGTTTTCCAAAAAACTTTAGAATTTTGAATATTTTCATTTAATATTTGTGCTAAAGTGCTCTTCAACAAATAGTTTTCTGATAACATTAATGGTGATATTAAAGAATGCAATATTTAATAAATATTGTATAAACCATATGCTGTTCTTTGAAAAAATACATAATTCAGGAAATCGACATTCTCCAAGTGACCAGTGCACAATGTTTAAAAAAGTATGAATGAGTAAAAAGTTGCATTGTAGACCTACTATCTCAACACAACAGAATAAAAATTACATAATTTTTTCAGATTCCTCATTGTAAATAAATTTAACAAATTACCTCTTGTCAAATTTTTTGTGTATTAAAAAATAAAGTTAAAAATTATCTGAAATAGCAATAGTAATTTTTTCATTTTTCTAACAGCAAAATGAGGCCAGATTATTATCAAATGCTTCAACTAGGACATCATATACTATAACAGAATGTAGAAGCAGATCTGTAAATCTAATTATACTTAAGCTAGATATTAAAGAGTTTTGGACAAATGTAAAATAACGCTGCTTACCTCAATTTTTGTTTCAAAAATGTAGTTTTTAAATAAAATATGTACTTTTACATGCAGTGAACTTATTTAAAATAAATGTTAAACTTATTTTAAATTTATTATTTTAAATTTATAATGTGGTATTACATATTTAATACAATATACATTGATAGACATAACCTATCTACATACCAGGAAGAAATCACTCTAATGAATGGGACTAGTGAAATTAGCAGTAATAGTGCACTCAAAATAATTTCAGATTGTTTCCTCTTTTGTTCTCTAGATACTCTCCTTTTGTCTTAAGAAAGCAATAAAATTGCCTCTAAACAGTCTCCTGCTAGTAAAATCAGTAAAAGCGCCTCATCAGTGCCCCCAGGTTCTTAGAGTCTGTGGCTGCCTTGAGAAATAATGGCTGTTTTCAAGTGTTAATTATTATGTGACTTGTAAATCATGACACATTTCTTTAGTAATACTGTAATAAAAATCAAGAATATACTTGCACTGATCTATGATTTATGTTATGATCTGCAATTTATGATCTATGATTTATTATTTGAGTTATATTTTTTCATTTATATGAATGTAAACCTGAGACAGTATATTTTATTATATTGAAGCATATGTTCAACTGAAGTAATTATAGACAGCCAAGAAAAAAATGAGGTTGGTGGACTTGGTTGGTGCTGTATAGCTGGTGAAAAGTGGACAGATTCTGATACATTTTGAATATAGAAACAGAAAGCAGGATTTGCTAATGGAGTGAATATGGAATGTGAGATTAAGTTTAGGAAAAATGCTCCAAATTTAGGAGGCTGAAAAAAATAGGATTGAACTGATGTTTTTAAAATGAAAATGGTATATGCTTGGGGAAAGGAGTTTCTACTGGGAGTGGCAAATTTATATCATCATGATGAATCTAAACACTTGGTGAACTCACTTTTGTTATCCCTATATTGTTCAGCTGTCATTCTTATGCTTAGTTGCTCATCACATAATGTATACATAATTTTATTTAATTAAGATATTTTTAATATTATCATACTTTATGCACTAATTTTAAAAAGTATTCTAGAATGTAACATATTCAGAGCATTTACCTCGAAGAGCTAGGTAACATTAGATTTATGTATATCAGTAAAGTTTTAAATCTTTCTTTAAGCACCTCACATCATTCTTTTTCATAATGTCTCTGAATATATTTATATGGATACTAAAATTAATTTTTCACTTTGTCAGGCTGCTATTTAAAGACTTTCACTGTTCTCACTGGCTTATTGAACACATTATTTTTAACAGATTCCATTTGAATATTTCAGTGTGTAAAATTATGTTAATTTGTTAATTATAAGGAACAGAGAATCTCTGAGATATTTTTTCATAAGGCCTAATAAGAGAGATAGCAATGTTGCTCGAGGCGCATGATTCATGTTACTTCATCTCAGCAGTCAAAATTGGCGAAACTATTACCTTCAGTGGAGTGTGTGGTAAGGGCCCAATTAGATTCTGTGCTAGTTTATGTCCTTTTGTATACCTATACCAAAGGTAACTATGAAGAAATTTGACATGAGTAAATTTATTTTTAGAAAGAAAATTCTGGCAGAAATGAAAATAATGAGTTGCAGAAGACAGGTGTCATGAAGACAATTTAGGAGGATACTAGCAATAATGTCAAAATAGCTACAATTGTGTATGTGCCAAGTGTGGCACTGAACAATTTACCAATATTGTATAAAACTTCTCAAATATCTGTGCAAGAAGGGTATATTAACTGCCATTCAATTATAACAAATCAAAGCACATAGAGGCAAGTAGTCATGCTCAAGATAACAGAGAATCAGAAAATAAAGTAAATCTAACTAATCCTACAGTGCTGATATGAAAGTATGACAAAGAAAAAAGATGGTTGTGATATTGATGATGATGATGATGATGAAATAGATGAAAATCATTGCTATATTTGTTGAATGCTTTATATGTGTATATGCTATTCCCATAATTTATTTTAAACTAATAAAATGCTATAAAATAGGTACTATTTTCATTGCTACTTTTAAAATTTATTTATTTTTTGTAGAACTGTGGGGTACAAATGAAGATTAACTACATAAGTAGGCTGCATGCGGGTGAAGTTTCAGCTTTTAACTGGTCCTTACTCCCCTCTCCTCCATAGTGAACTGAGTATATTTTGTGTTGTCACATGACCCCACCTCCTCCCTCCCTTCCCAACAGTGCCCAGAGACTGCCGATCCCACCATTGTGCTAATGTGACTAATGTTCAGAGCCCACTTATGAATGAGATCCAGCAGTATCAATGCTTTGTTTCTGTGATAGTTCCCTGAGAATTATGGTCTTCAACTTCATCCAATTTGCTGAAAGTTCATCTTTTTTAACCACAGAGTTTTTCTGTATGACTGCATAATATTCCATCATGTATATGTACCATGTTTTCTTTATACAGTCCACTTTCAATGGCCAGTAGGGTTGGTTTCATGTTTTTATTATTATGAACAGTGCAGTAGTAAACACGCATGTGCCGGTGTCTTTTCACTTGAAAGATTTATTTTCCTCCAGGTATATTCCCAGGAGAGGAATTGCTGGATCTTATGAAAGGTCAATTATTCGTTCTTTTAGGAATTGGAAAACTGCTTTTCATAGAGATTGACCTAGCTTGCCTTCCTGACAACAGTGTAGAAGTGTTCCTATTTCTCTGAACCCATACCAGCAAGCACCTGTTGTTCTCTGACTTGCTAATGACAGTCATCCTCACTGGAGTTAGGTAGTATTTCATTGTAGTTTTGGTTTGAATATATATGATGATTAGTGAGGCTGAATATTTTTTCATGTGTCTGCTGGCTGTTTGTTTGTCATCTATTGAGAAGTGTCTGTTTGATAAAATTCTCCTCAACTCATTTTATGAAGCTAGCATTATACAGATACATCAACTGGCAAAGACCTAACAAGGAAAAATAATTACAGGCCAATCTCCTTGATGAACACTGATGCAAAAATTCTCAACAAGATCTTAAAAATCAGATCCAACAACACATCTCAAAGATCATCCACCAAGACCAGGTGGGCTTCATTCCTGTGATGCAGGGCTGGTTTAACATTTGCAAGATCATAAATGTAATTCAGCATATTATCAGATGTAAAAGCAAGAACCACATGATTATCTTATTAAACACAGAAAAAGCATTCAACAATATCTAGCATCCCTGCTTGATAAAAACCCTTGAGCACATAGACATAGAAAGCACATTCCTCAAAACAGTAAGAGACATCTAAGATAAACTCTCATCCTACATTTTGTCAATGGGCAGAAGCTGGAAGCATTCCCTCTAAGAACTGGAACAAGACAAGGATACCTACTCTCACCCCTCCTTTTCAACATATTTCCAGATGTCCCAGTCAGAACAATCAGGCAAGAAAAGAAAATCAGAAGTATACAATGAGAGTTAAGCTGTTCCTCTTTGCAAATAATATGATTCTATACCTAGAAAACCCTATAGAGTCTGTCAAAAGCCTCCTCATGCTGATAAACAGCTTTAGTAAAGTCTCAGGTTACAAAATCAGCATGTACAAACCAGCTGCATTTCTACACTAACAACCAGCAGGCAGAGAACCAAATAAAAAACAATCCCATTCACAATTCCCCACCTGCTCACACACACAATGCCTTGGCATCTAACTAGTCAAAGAAATGAAAGACCTTTACAATGAAAACTACAAAATGCTGCTCATAGAAATCAAGGATGATACAAACAAATGGAGAAACAACCTTTACTCATGGATTGGAAGAATCACTATTGTCAAGATGTCCATTCTACCCAAGGCAATCTACAGATTCATTGAAATACTCATTCAACTACCAATATCGCTTTTTACAGACCTAGAAAGGACAATTTAGAAATTCATATGGAAATAAAAAGGCACAAATGGCCAAAACAATCTCAGCAAAAGGAACAAAGCAGGAGGTATCACACTTCCAGACTGTAAACTTTATTACAAGTTTACAGTAACCAAGATGGCATGGCATTGGTACAAGAATAGGCACATAGACCAAGAGAACAGACAGAGATTCCTAAAGTAAAAACACAGACTCTCAACCAACACATCTTCGACAAAGCCACCGATAACAATCACTGAGGAAAGGAGATCATATTTAGCAAATGGTGCTGGGAAAACTGGTTAACCATATGAGAAATGGACCCCTATCTATCACCATATACAAAAATCAACACAAAATGGATCTGAGACCTAATCTTACTAACTCTAACTATAAGAATCCTAGAAGTAAATATAGGCAAAACTCTTATGAATATTAGAATAGTCAATGAATTATTGACCAAGTCCCCAAAAGCGAATGACATAAAAGCTAAGATAGGCAAGTGGGACCTCATCAAACTGAAAAGATTTTACACATCAAAAATAAACCTTTAAAGTAAAGAGACAACCCACAGAATAGGGAAAAATATTTGCAAATTATGCATCTGACAAAGGCCTAACACCCAGGATCTATAAGTAACTTGAGTTCCTTAGAAGGAAGTGTAAGGAAAGCCAAACAATCCCATTAAAAAGTGGACAAAATTCATTGCCACTGTTTAAATAGAGAAACAGAAACAGAAAAATTAAGTAAATTGCTCTGGTTGCTATATAGCAAGCAGTCCAAACTCAGGTAATTTAATATGAGAGCTCGCACATTATCTGTTCCTCTTCAAAACACAATGTACTTCTCTTTTCTCTCTTGTTTAAGGTCCTAATACTTAAGTTTTTTTCCCTTCAAACTTCAATTTATATCCATCTTTAGATAAATGAATGGATGGCTAGCTAGATGATAGATTGATAGATCAACTGAATCATCAAAAGATAGACAGAAACTTATTATTATTTCATTTTTAAAATTTTTGTTCTTTTACCATTCATAGACTCAGTAACCCTCTGAGTTTGGTTTCTCATGCCATGTTTATGAATCAACATATCACTCTTGGACAACTTAGTCTATCACTTCTTTTTTTTTTGTGAGTTGGAGTCTGACTCTGTCCCCTAGACTGGAGTGCAGTGGCCGCTCCCAGCCACCGCAGCCTCGACCTGCTGGGCTCCGATGATCCTTCCGCCTCAGCCTTCCAAGTAGCTGGAACTACAGGTGCACGCTACCACACCCGGCTAATTTTTTTGATTTGTTGTAGAGATGAAGTCTCACTGAGTTGCCCAGGTGGGTCTCGAACCCGCAGGCTCAGGCAATCCACTCACCTCAGCCTCCCAAGGTGCGGGATTACATGCTGAGCCACCGAGTCCGGCTGTCAATCACTTCTTAAAGACTGGTATTTATACCATACTTATTATATATTAACTATAATTAATAAATAACTAGTTATCAACATTGAGAAAGATAAATCATTAAAGTAACATTCAAACTTTCTCAGTAATGTGAAAACTGTATCAATATAGGCACATCCATTGAGTTGTACAATATCATAATTAGGACAGAATAACTATGTTTTTCATTACTTACACCTACAACAAAAATTTGACTTTAGTATTTTAGATTATCTTATAAAATGTGTGTTCATCACATGAAGTTGCCATTAACCAGCAGGTTATTGTTTTTAAATATTATTTTCATCACAATATTCTTAGTTTGCACAACAAAAATTTTTAGGTATTTTCATAACCACTGTTAGGGAAAGCATATTTTATAAAGAATTATTTTTAAAGATGTATAATGTTAGATAAAAATAAAAAAATTGGAAATAATCTAAATTTCAGTGTTAATATGTTAATCTGTTTGAAAGCAATGCATTTATTCACTAAGCTAATTATCAAGAAGTACTCTAAAATAGGTGCTTTTTGTAAATAATAATTTGATAATTAGAAATTGTCAGCATAATTGTATGAGATTTCACTAATTATTTATATATGTGTGTGTGTGTGTGTGTGTAAGATGATTATTACCTTTCCAAATTAGTATTATTTCTTAAGCTTTTGCTAGGGAAAAGTTACTGAAAATATTTGGAAAATACAAAAGAATAAAAAATTAGGAACAAATTCAAATTATACTTAATCCAAAATGCTACAAGATGCAATTTCAATTTAAAACGAGGGTTGAGTTGAATAAATTAATCATAAACACTCAGGTTTTTACTGTGAAATATTTTGGTCAGTTATTTTTGGAGAAGTTACCTGACTAGGATCAGGAGGGATAGCCAATTTTGCCCTAAAGTTTAAAACAATAAGGGATTTAAAATAAACAATATATTAAACAGTATATATTAAAAAATTAGCCAAGCGTGGTAGTGTGAGCCTGTAGTTCTGGCTACTTGGAAGGCTGATGTGGAAGGATCGCCTGAGTCCAGCAGGGCGATGCGGAGGTGGCCGTGAGCGTGCCATTGCACTCCAGCCTGGGCAACAGAGTGAGACTCTGTCTCAATCAATCAATCAATTTATAACAGTCGTTATACTAAAGGTGCTCTAATAGAAAGCAGAATAAAAGACTGAGCTGTATTTGTGAAGCAAAATCATACATAGTAAAATCAATAGCCACTGAGGACATTACCGTTGATACTGAGAAGTCAGTAGATATAGAAGACTACAAAAAAATGTGTCCTTGGACAATTCTCACAAGTTTTAGGGAAGGTGAGGGATTTTCACAGTACCTGGAATAGCAGCTTGAGTCATTTTCATTTTATATAATGACACCTTTATATAACTACTTAATAAGAATAAATCTCATTATGCATTTTAGGTATTGTCTTTACTGTTAATAAGTTTGTTATATACTGTGAAACCAATTTCTTAGGGAAAAGTTTGGTTTATGTTACTTTTAGATATAGTCGTGTAAACATCAAATAAATGAGAATTTAAAAAATATATTTTATGACTGTGTTCATATAAAGATACATGTACTCCAGTATAGATTATATGTAATTTTATTGATTTTTTAAAAAAATCAAAACATTTTGTGAGACCCTAATTTGTAACATATCCACATTAGGTTTTATTTATTTATTTATTTACTTATTTGAGGTGGAGTCTCACTCTGTCCCCCAGGCAGGAGAGCAGCGGCACTCCCATGGCCACCGTAGAATCGACCTGCTGGGCTCATGTTATGCTTCCTACTCAGCCTTCCAAGCAGCTGGAACTACAGGCACACACCACCACTCCCAGCTAATTTCTTGATATATTGTAAAGACTAGGTCTCACCATATTGCCCAGGTTGGTATCTGGGCTTAGGTAATTCTCTCATCCCTGCCTCCCAAAGTGCTGGGATTACAGGTGTGGGCCACCATGCCCGGCAGGGCACATTTGGTTTAAAAAATATTACTCTCACAGCAGTGTTGAAGATAGAATTGGGAGAAAAATATTGAAACTAGGAACAATTAGCTTAGAATCTGACATTCTTTTTGAGGGTAAAATAAGGTAGAGGAATTTCAAGATAACAGTAGAAAAAGTAAAATTGAAGCCTGTTTTCAAAGATGTTTGAATCAAGATATTGACCATTTTGAGATATCTTTTCATGATTCAATTACTAAATCTCAAGTTGCCTATATAAACATTGTTTCTTGGTTATTTACTATTTTTTCACCTTTTAATTTTGTTAATTTTGTGACCTACATTTTTCTTCAGGTTTCTCAGGAATTCTTAATCGCTCCCTGCGTTATACATATGGTTTGCAAAACCATTAAAACAAGTGATTTTCTTATTTCTAGGAATCAATTATAAGGAAATATTCAGGTGAATAAAGAATGATGCCTTAAATATTTACTCATGTGTATTACAAGAAGAATACATGCTAGGCAGACTCTGTAACAGATACTGAAGAGCAATAAAAACTGCATGGACAGAACTTGCCTTCATGTTTTCAAATAACAAAGATGTTCATTGCAATCCAACTAATAATAAACACATACGTTGTCTTAATGTCCAAATGTGGAATATTAGTTAAAGAAATTGTATTATATCCACAAAACCTACTGTACCTAAGGCATATAGAATACTTATAGATATAAAACCCACCATCTTGTAGTGAAAAAGGTTATAAAATAATATATTCTAATTAAATGTCTATGAAAAATTAACATAAATAAACAGATTCACATAAAAGTTTGAAAGGAGATAAATAGCGTATTAATATCAATATTGTGTTTGCTGGTTGATTCATGTTCTGTTAATTGGAACGATTTCTTTTTTTTTCTTTTTGTTAAATGTTTTTAGATTTTTTTTCTTACAATTAACATCTATTTGTTATGTAGATTTAGAGAAGTCTATGCATATGAATAGATACGTAGTATTCACAATCTAACAATGTTTGGGTAAAAGGGAAATGCAATTATACAGCAATGGGAAGAGGGAAGAAAAGTCTTTGTTTTGCTTTAGGTATCTTAGGTCAAGCCTCTTATTATATGCTTAAGTTCCATGGTGAACATTTACTTTAGGATTTCAGCCATAATCTGTATGCTAACAACTGTAAAAGTGAGAACAATTCCCCTGCTACATATCACAACAATTTTGCTGCATTTTCTTCCATGGCTGAGATCCTTTTTAAAGACAGTTTACTTAAGATCTTGATTTCCTGGTCACCATGAAAGCACTTATAAACTCAATTCCTTATTAATGCAAGACACCATCACCAAAATAATGGGGAAAAAAAATAAGATTTTGTCTGAGGAAAAGAATGATTAGTGCTGCAAAGAAGCTTTAAGCAAAGGAATGTAGCATTTTACATTCCTACTAATAGTATATGAAAGCTTTCCAACGTCTGTGTCAATGATAGTTATTTAGGTGTTTTTTTTTTTTTAAATCATCATTATTACTATTTTGGGTAAGAATAATTAGTATGAAATTTGTCCGCTAAACAAATTCTTAAGTGTAAGATACATTATTGCTATCTATAGGCAGAATGTTCTACAACAGAGCTCTAGACTTATTCATCTTGCATAACTGAAATTTTACATGCTTGCCAGTGATTCACAACTTCCCTCTTCCCCCAGTCCCAGGCAATTACCATTCTATTCTTTGCTTTTATTAATTTGACTATTTAGAAATTTCATATAAGTGGGTTCATGCAGTTATTTGTTCTTCTGTGACTTATTTTATTTTACATAATGTTCATATATTAAAAACAGATTGAAGAATAATTTATGCTTTACAATATTGTGGTTTAAAAATAAGATCATCCTCTATGGGTAGCCTTGAGTTTAATAGTTGATAGCTATCTTCTATATGTCTGTGAATATTAGCTCTGAATATATGTTTCTTTATCTATTAAAGAAATATAAAAGCAACTTTCTTATAGTACTGCAACTGTTATACTCACATGTAAAAATGCAAGATCATTTTGTGTTTTGGACATTCCATTTCCCTTTAAAGCGTGGTTGATTTTGCTGAATATTAGTTTGTACGTGAAAAGTCAATAAGGAACGGACTTATTATTCAATGTACAAGAGTATAGTAAAAGATATAAATGACTTGAAATAAAATCGTCCTTTCTGTCTATAAACATGTCTATACAGTTGATATTTAAAAGAGTAATTTTTCAAATTTATATCAGAAAATACATACAAAATTAAAAGTTTATATTTTGTTATAAAATTTAGGGTTTAATGTATGAAAACTCATAAACCAGAACATTTTCAGTATCTTTTAACTACCCTTGTATGCAAATTAACATTATTTTAAAAAATTATAACATTTCTGAAAAAGTTTAACATTAGTTATGAAATAATATTAGGTGGCAAATGCCTCTATGGAATAAATTTAGGCTTTTTAACAGAATATCAAATAAAATATTTGTGATTGACAATGTTCAAAAGACAACACAATTTTTATTTATTTAAATAAAGTATATAAATCAGTATTTACAACTACCTGTTTAATGAATATTGTATCCCAAAGTAATGTTTCATCTTTTCAAAATAACATTCTCTGGTATATATGTGAGCTAAGTATTAACAATGAGCAATGTAATAAAAAACTTTAAAATTTTAAAACTCTGATATAAATGTATTATTTTCTTTTCTGATATAAATTTATTATCATCTTTTCTTTATATGATAGATTTCAACTTAAATAAATGAAAACATGGTACTAGCATGTAAAAATGTATAAATGACTGAAGACCTTTGTCTCAAAATTTCAAGATTGCATGACATGGAGAATATAAATTTTCTAAACAAATTATTTCATTCAATTATGTACTTATGATGTATGAGAGAAAAAGAGGTCAAGATAGATTTTCCAATTTGCTCAGAGTGAAAAAAAGATAACTGGAGAGTAGAAAAAAGAAATAAAAAAGAAAACGCAGCTGACATTTTGAACTTGCTTCAATGGTTTGTCAAATGTATTTAAGGCTGATAATATTGGCCCAGATAAGCAGCTTCATTACACTTCAGCACTTCAGCAGTATCTAATAATATCAAAGACCAATTGACAGAATTATGAATATTGGAGCATTCTGTGCTTGTTTAGACTTTGTTAAGTTCACATTTTATAACAAAAAAATTTCATGAATTAAAATGTAAACACATGTGTAGGCAAATGCAAGAACATTTATCTATATTCAAACATAAGCATATATGCATTAATATCTTCAACTAATTATTCTCTAACTAGCTGTAAAGGGACTATAAAATATAATTTTAAATGGTTAATATACAAGGAATATCAAATAGTATATTTTGTGGTGGAAAATAATGTTGAAAAAAAAAGATGCAATAAAGAACAAATGTGATGTCTAATGATAACCATAGTATTTAATTTCATTAATTTTTTTGCTTTTTAAAATTTTGATATGATATTTTCAGAAGCATTTTTGTATATTATGGCTCATAACTAAAAAACTTAAGGAAATAGTATATTTATAAAAATACATGTATATATCTCTACATCTTAAATGAAAATTTCTAGATATCTGTATAGCTAAACCAAATGCTTAAAAATTGACTAAATATTTCAGAAGCAATTACAATGCCAATTACTCAAAAAGTAAGAAAAAGGAAAAAAGGGACTATATTTAAATTTTTAAAAGTAGTGATAATATCCTGTAATTTCTCTGAACTTTATTACTAAAGAAATAGGCAATAATTCTGAGATTCTGTATGACTATTTTGTTGTCTGATATTAAACTATTCTCACTTCTGAGCAGCTATTGTGAAGTTTTATTATAGTCTCTTGAAGAGTGATTTGATTATTAGTTTTATCTGAGTATCAGAAAAATAAATATATGTTTAAATTACTAGTATCATTTTTATATTATTGTCATTGAAATTATTGAATAATCTCAAGTTATTACCTTTATTTATTCATAACTAACCTGGCAGTTTTTTATCTTTACATTAATGCATAAATGAATAGGTATCTATTAAGTCTGTCTCCCATATTTAAAAAACAGTGTGATATACAAAGGTAAATGTGACACCATGTTAGCAAACATAAAAAAATGGAAAAGGATACCAATTTTGTGATACTAATACTAAATACAATGAAACAAAGATAATTAAATTCATCAGAATAAATTTTGTAAATAATATAGAAAATCAAAAATATCTTTTTGTAAAAACACTAATAAAGATAACTTTCTAGACAAAGAAATTTTCATTTTTGTTCAAATAAAAATTAAAAATGAACCTTTTAAATTAAAATATCATTGGAGATACTGAGATAGAAGCTTGGCTAGTTACAAACATATTACCATACTTGATAAGTGTTAATATTGAACCAAGTAATTTGGGATAGACATGGTATACAAAGTACTATCTGTATGATGAAAATGCATTAGATAAAATGTTTGGTAGATTAAAAAATTAAATTAAAGAAAGATGCTGTCCTAAAAATTATGTTTGAAATTTAAAAACAAAGTCATATTTGAGTTAATAGTGAAAAATCCACTTTGAGAACTGTGGAAATAAAAGATGCTGTGCAGATTTTTAGCTCGATGTGATCCTATTTGTTAATTTTTGCTTTGTTAGCCTGTGCTTTAAAAATCTTATTCAAGCAATCTTTGCTCAGAACAATGTCCTGATGGATTTCCCCGGTGTTTTCTTCTGATTTAAAGTGTCAAGAGTTACATTTAGGGCTTTAAACCATTTTGACTTGCTTTTTCAATATGATGAGAGATAAGGTTTTCAAGTGAAACAATCAAGAAATTAAAGAAACAGTCAACAGAATGAGAGAAAATATTTTCAAACTATTCATCTAACAAAGGTTAAAAATAAGTCTAAAAAGAAACAACCGACTAATTAGAAACAAAATCAATCTAATTTAAAATGAAAACAGCTAAATAGACATTTATTAAAAGAAGCCCTGCAAAAGCAACAGGTATATGAAAAAATTTTCAGCATTACTAATCATCAGGGGATTGCAAATCAAAACCACAATGAGATATTATCTCCCCTCAGTTAAAATGGTTATTATCAAACATACAGAAAATAACAAATGCTGATGAGGACAGGGTAAAGGAGAACGTTTGTACTTGTAAGCAGGAAAGTAAATTAATAAGGCACTATGGAAAACAATATGGAGATTCCTAAAAAAAGTCAAAAATAGAATTTCTATGTGATACAACAATACCACTGTTGAGTGTATATATAGAAAAAAAGTGTGTATTAAAGAGATATCTGCATTCTCATGTTTATTGCAACGCTATTCACAATAGCCAAGATATGAAATTAACTTAAGTGTACATCAATGAATGAATAAACATGAAAATGTGATGTATATTCACAATGGGGTATTATTCAGCCATAAAAAATGAAATTCTGTAATTTACAGCAACATAAATGAAACTGGAGGAAATGATGTTAAGTGAAATAAGTCAGGCATAGAAATACAAATATCAGATGTTCTCACTCATACATGGGTGTTAAAATGTTTGATTTTATGAAGATAGTGAATAAAATGATGGTTACCCTAGGATGGAAAGGGTAATAGGGAGAAAACATAAAAAGAGTTTGATTAATTTGGGGTACCAAAATACAGTAATTTAGCAACGTTTTGTAGCACGATAACATGAGCATTGTTAACATTAACTTATTGAAATAAGCCAAAAGATGTGAAATGTTCCTAACACAAAGAAATTTTTAAAATGTTTGACGTGATGGATATACTAAATACCTAGATTCATCATTACACACCTTATGCTTGTATCAAAATATTACATATACTCTATAAATGTGTACAACTACTATGTATTCATAAAAAAGTAAAAAAGGAACAAATATTAGTGAAGATTAAAAATAAACATAAGTACATGAAATGGTAATACATTGAATGTAAGCCATGAGAGATAGAATATTATAAAATATAACACCACAATCCCTATGACAATTATTTTGTGAACATTTAATCCCAATTTCTACTCATCATTGCTATGCCTTCAGTAGTTATAGGGGTACTATACTGTACATTTCAATTTTAATTGCTAGCTTATTTCTCTGTAAGAAATCAGACAATCTAAATGTCATTCATCATTGAGAAAATGAACTCTGTATAACATATATCAGGAAAGGGAGGAAATGAGAACTGATATTTGCTTTTTCTACAATGTTTCACAAAGTTGGCCAAGTGTTTTCAATGAATATTAATTAGAATCCTATAGGGTAAGTAAACTACTTTATTTAAGTAGAAGGAGGAATGTTTTGTTTAAATGAAGTGGTGATAAAATATTTTCTGAGTCCACATTCAGTTTTGTGTTCTTGTCACTGTGAACTTACCATGTCTGAATCTACTGCTCTATTTCAGTCATCAATGATTCATGCAAGAGAAATGGATATGTCACTATCCACAGCAGAAATGACTCAGAAATAAATAAATGAGAGGACAAAGATCAAAGTTATTGAGAGAAAAAAATAAAAAACTCCCCAGGTGGTTGTTTGCTCTCACTAGTGGAGAAAGAGTCAACTACATCACTCTTGCACAGAATCTACAAGCACTTGCAGTTACTTTGTGAAAACTTGCAATGTGCAGCTTTGTTTTGTACTAAGTAGCTACAAAACATTCTGCTGGTAAGGGAACAGCAAGACATTCCAAGTATAAGAACAAAATGATACTAAAATAAATAACTATGACCAGAAAATCGTTTTACAATTCCTCATAATATAAATATAAACGACATTAAAAGTCACAACGTTGAAATTCACATATGTATATCTAATGTACTTTTAAAATCCATTAATAATAAAGGACATAAGCAGATAATTTTCAAAAGTAGAGATAAAACGATAATAACTAATTATTCATCCATCCACTCTTCTCCCAGTGTAGTCATCAAGTAATCTGACTCTGCATCTTCTGACTCCACAGTATGTTTCAGAAAAGAAGCACAGACATATGTTTATCTGCATTTATTCAAATAAAATAATGCTGTATATTATTATACATTATTGTAATAAAGTGAAAAGAAAATGAATCCTGAATAAGATAAAACATAAAATCAGGTTTTATATAAGGGGGAGCAGACATTTTCACAAAATTCATTGAAATCTACACTAGTACACAATTTCTTCAAGCAAAAAAACACAAACAAAAAATTACATTATGTCACCTTAGAGAAGTAAATGTTTAGTTTAAGTTTCAGCAGTAGGTTTCTATGGTCCAACTTTATTCCTGCATGTTTTTACCTTTTCTTAGTTGCTTCTTGATATTGTTTTAATATGTCAAATAAAGATACTTAGGCAATAAATAATTAGGTTACCAAATTGAAACTATTTGAATCGTTTTTGGACAATCTATTAGATACATCAAGCCAGTTGGACCATTCTTGTTCTTACTGGCTCCATCTCAGTCTGGCATCTCAGATAGTGAAGAAATAATTCTAAGTTAGTCACATAATATAGCTTTTACAAGATTATTATTTTGGCTGCCTAATAAGAAAAACATTTTCTTGTTGTCTAATCACACCCTTAAAACAAACACAGGACAACTTACTTTATAAGTGAATATGTTAATACATTATCCTTTGTTCAACTTAGCAAAGACATGAATCCTTTTATATCTAAATAATTTTTGTTTTGAGTTGGAGTCTCACTTCATCTCCCAGGCTGGAGTGCAGTGGCATGCTCACGGCCACCCCAGCATTGACATGCTGGGCTCAGATGCTCAGCTTTCCAAGTAGATGGAACTATGGGCGTACGCTACCAAATGAAATCTCACCAAATTGCCCAGGCTGTTCTCGAACCTGTGGGCTCAGGCAATCCATTCACCTCAGCTTCCCAAAGTGCTGGGATTACAGGCTTGAGCCACTATGCCTGGCCTATATCTAAATAAATTCTTAAGCCAAAATTTTAATTACTACAGTAAGACTTTTGGTCACATCTTCCTTGTCATTATTGTGTTTAACATATGTTCTTGTGTTTAACTAATGTTCGCTTTCTGAATTATGTGTACTTTGTATTTGCTGAAAATTTTTGCTATGAAGTGTGATTTTTGGGATTTTCAAATATAAAAGCAGCTTACACATCAATTTAGAGTTATTAATTTTTAGCACAATCAATACTTATTTAAAGTAAGTACTGATAAATGTGAGTACTGATAAGTTATAAAGTGAAATACATTTCATTTCATATTTATTTGTTATAAGAAACAAACTTGAAATTCATTAAGCAAGAAAATGAAATTTAGTAGAAGTTTACCAAATTAAAAATATGAGAGTGTTCTGACCACTAAAAAGATGGAAAGGAGGAATGGAAACATGGCCTTGACTTCTGAATGCCTTTCTTTTTGATGGACTTTGACTCTCAGTATCTTTCTCAGCAGTTTGAACATTTCACACAGTGAAAGATGACATGCCACATTTAAATAATTATGCTTTGAAAAAATACTCAAAAGAATTATTTCTCCCCTCATTTCCAATTTCTAATCACTATAACATGAATCATTCTTTCCTTTTTCAGCGGGTGTTCACTTCTGTTATTATAAACCATAGTCAAAGAGTGTGGCAGACCAAAGAGTACAAATATGATTTCTACTCAATCCTGAGCAAGGGTAGTTTTCAGAAAACATTAATTATTTCAGCAGATCATCCATTGCCAAGTGTCTTGTTTGATATCTATTTTATAATCACAGTCAGAAACAACTGGAAGTATGTGAGCAGATGTCAGCCTTGCTTTATGGAAGATCTGCTTTCTCTTTCTGACTCCCTTGTTCTTTTTATAATGACTTGAAATGAGTAAAGTATTGAGAAGATGAGCTACTGAAAGTTTGTTTGTTTGTTTGTTTATATTTATTTATTTATTTTGAGTCAGAGTCTCATTCTGTCCCCCAGGCTGGACTGCAGTGGCACGCAAACGACCACCACAGCCTTGACCTGCTGGGCTCAGGCGATCCTTCCACCTCAGCTTTCCAAGTAGAGGGAAATATAGGCATGCACTAACACTCCCGGCTAATATTTTGATATACTGTAAAGACAAGATCTCACAAAGTTGCCCAGGCTGGTCTGCAACCCCTAGGCTCAGGCAACACTCTCACCTAGGTCTCCCAAAGTGCTGGGATTACAGGCTTGAGCCATGGCATCCAGCCAATCTTTATTTTTTATACAAGTAATTTTGGTTGAATTTTGGCTTTGTTCTCATTATGTCAGCTGTATTATTAAACATGGCATTCATTCTTAATGAAAGGGGAGATGAGGGGACTAAGAGGAGGCTGGAGGAGAATGGGGAAGAGGATTCATAAGCCAGTGTGACCCTGCCTGTTGAATGGCTTCAACTTGTGTGGTTAAGCTCAATGCAGTCCTGAGTATGACTGGTGGTCACTTAAAATGCCCGGGAAATATCTTTATCTTCTTCTAACAAACAGTTATTATATTAACCAGAAAGATCAATGGTTAAGTAATTAATCATGACTTTGAAGATAATTTTATCTTTAAATTGTGCATTCAAATATTTGCAGAGGACAAGATCAGTAACTTTTACTGTATAGTTTTTTGGTTTGCATTTTTCTGTCTTGTACGTGCATACTCATAGTGCTGTTTTATTTTTTTCTTTCATCATTTCCAAGAAAAGGGAAGTGTCACAACACAGTAAACAGCACAAAATAAAGACTGAAAAAAAATATATCTTTTAAAACTTCATTTTTAGGACACAAGCAAGTATTTTAGTTACTTCTTAATCAGTTCCAAATTGATACAGTTAACAGTTGACAGTGAGAACTAGTCTGTTTGACGCCAATGTTGACACATTTATATAAACATATCTGCCTAAATTAGGAAGAGATTGATACTTCCGCGTAATTGCTAGCTTATTTGTTGTGTGTGTGTGTGTGTGTGTGTGTGTGTTTGTGTGTTTGTTGTTTTGAGCTGAAGTCTCATGCTGTCCAACTAAAGTTCATTGACACAATTATGGTTCATACTAGCCTCTGTCTCCTGGGCTCAAGCTATCCTCTCACCTCAGTGTCGTGGGTAGCTGGGACTATTAGTGTGAGCCACTAGTACTAGCTAATTTTTAGAGAGACAGTCTTGCTGTGTTGCCTAGGCTGGTCTCAAACACCTGGGCTGATGCAATCCTACAACCTGGCCTCCCAAAGAGCAGAAATTACAGGTGTGAGCCACTGCATCTATTCTTTTTGTTTGATTTTGTCTTTTCTGTCTTTAATATTGCAAGACTTACCTTTTCTATGCTATGTGAACAGATGACCTATTTATATATAGCCATAACCAAAATAATGTTTAGTTCTATGTGCCCATACATCTTCTATGTATGTTGAGCTATATTTTTCTTTTTATTTTAAAATTATGAGATACAGTTCAGGGTTAGGTATACAAATATTCATTGTGCAGGTACCCTTGTTGATGAAGTGTGCCTCCCCTTGCCCAGGCAGTTTCCCACTACTGCCAATCCCACCTCCCTGCCCCCACCCACACCCCCGCAGTTTCCCTCTACTGTCATTCCTTTTCTTATGGTATTACAATAGATGTTCAAGGTCCATCCTAGATGTTAGGCCTTTGTCAGACATACAGTTAGCAAATAATTTTTCCCGGCCTGTGGGCTGTCTCCCTGCTCTCTTGATGGTTTCTTTGGCTTTGCAGAATCTTGTCAGTTTAATAAGTTCCACTTGTCTATCTTATCTCTTATGGCATGGGCACTTGGGGTTTTGATCAGGAATTGGTTGCCAGTTCCAATTTCCATAAGAGTGTCTCCTGTATTTTCTGAGGTTCCTATAGTTTGAGGTTTTACACTGACTCTCTGATCCATTTAGAGTTGATTTTTGTATATGGGCATAGGCAGGGGTCCTGTTTCAATCTTCTGCATGTAGTCAGTCAGTTTTCCCAACACCATTTACTGAATAGGTTCTCCTCTCCTCAGTGGTTGGTGGTGGAGGTTTTGTCAAAGATGAGTTGGTTGAAAAATTGAGGTTTTTGCTTCTGGAATCTCAATTCTATTCCATTGGTCTATATGCCTGTTTTGTACCAATACCAGGCTGCTTTGATAACTGTAGCTTTAGAATAAAGTTTAAAGTCTGGGAGTGTGATACCTCCTGCTTTGTTTTTTTTGTTGAGGATTTTTTTGACTATTTATGGTCGTTTATGTTTCCATGTGAATTCCTGGATTGTTGTTTCTAGATCTGAGAAGAATGTTGTTAGTAATTTGATGGGTGTCGCATATCTTAATAATGTTGATTCTGCCAATCCATGAGCCTGGAGTATTTTTCCACTTGTTTGTGTCATCTTTGATTTCTTTGAGTAGTGCTTTGTAGTTTGCATTGTAAAGGTCTTTCACATCTCTGATTAGGAAGATACCAAGCTATTTTATTTTTTTGTGGCTGTTGTGAATAGAATTGTGCATTTTATTTGGGTTTCTGTTTACTATCAGTGTATAGAAATGAGATTGTCTTTTGCACATTTATTTTATTCCCTGAGACTTTACCAAAGTCCTTTATTAGTGCAAGGAGATTTTTAACAAATTCTCTTGGGTTTTTGAGATATAGAATCATGTCATCTACACAGAGGGATAATTTGATTTCTTCTTTTCCTATTTGGGTAAACCTGATTACCTTCTCTTCTCTGACTGCTCTAGCTAGAACTTCCAAAACTATGTTGAACAGGAGGGGTGAGCATTGGCATCCTTGTCTTTCCCAGTTTTCTGGGGAAATGGTTTCAATTTCTGTGTGCTTAGCAGTATGCTGGCTGTGGGTTTCTCTTACTATTTTGAGGTATGTTCCATCTATGCCTAGCTGTTCAAAGGTTTTAATCAAGAAGGGGTGCTAGATTTTATCAAAATCTTTTTCTGCATCTAATGATATAATCATGTTTTTTTTGTTTTTATATCTGTTGATGTATTTAATTATGTTTATGGCCTTATGAATGTTGAACCAGCCATGCATCCCAGGGATGAAGCCTACTTGGTCATGGTGGATGATTTTTGCTATGTGTTATTGAATCCGGTTTGCTAGGTTCTTGTTGAGAATTTTAGCATCTATGTTCATCAAGCATTTTGGCCTGTAGTTCTCTTTCTTTGTTGCATCTTTACCTGGCTCGGTATCAATGTGATGTTAGCTTCATAAAATGATTTGGAGAGAGTTCCAGCTTTCTCAATCACCTGGTATACTTTCAATAGGATTCATATCAGTTATTCCTTGTATGTTTTGTAGAATTCTGCTGGAAAGCCATCTGATCCAGGGTTATTTTTGTAGGTAGTTTTCTTATGACACAGTCAATTTCCTGGATTGTTAGTATGGTCTCAGTTTCTTCTTGTTTTAACCTGTTGAGATTATGTGATGTCAGAAAGTCCTAAACTCCCTTTAGGTTCTCAAATTTGTTCCATACAAGTGTCCATAACATTCTCTCATAGTCTTTTGTATTTCTTCACGGTCGGTTGTGACTTCATCTTTTGTGTTTCTGATTGCGTTTATTTGGGCTTTTGCTCTCTTTTCCTTGATTAGTGTAGTTAGGGGACCACCAATCTTGTTATCCTTTCAAAGAACGAGCTTTTTTTTTTTTCATTGATTTATTTTCTTTTTTTTTTTTTTTTTTGTATAATTTTCTGTCTTCTATGTCCCAGATTTGGGCTTTTATTTTGGTGATCTGGATTATTCTGCTGAAGTTAGGGTTTTGGTGGTCTCGCTTTTTTAGTTTCCTTAGATGACTTGTTAGGCTGTTAACTTACGACCTTTCCATTTTCTTCATGTGTGTTTGTAGAGATATGAATTCCCCTCTTACTACTGCTTTCATGGCATTCCAGAAGTTTTGGTAAGATGTTTCTTCATTTTCATTTGTTTCCAGGTATCTTTTGATCTCTGTTTTGATTTCCATGTTTACCCAGAAGTTGCTCAGTCTCATGCTGTTTAGTGTTCATGTCTTTGTGGGTTTGGGAGGAACTTTGTTGGTGTTGATATTTATTTTTATTCCACTGGGGTCTGAGGTGCATGGCAGAATTACAATCTTATGAAATTTGTTTATGCTTGATATATGGCCAAGGATGTGGTTGATCTTGAATATATTCCCTGTAGTGATGAGTAAGTAGAATGTGTATTCTGTGGTCATTGGGTGGAGTGTTCTGAAGGTATCATTAAGTCTATTTGGTCAGAAGTCACACAGAGGTTCCAGATCTCCTTGCTGATTTTTTGTCTGGATGATCTATCTAGGGTTGTGAGTGGGATATTAAAGTCCCCAGCTATGACAGTGTTAGAGTCAATATCTTTTTTAAGTTTGCCTAGTACTTGCTTTATGAAAGTTGGTGAACTATGTTGGGTGCATATATGTTGAGGATGGATATTTCTTGTTGATACATTGAACTTTTTATCATCATATAGTGACCTTCTGTATCTTTTTTAATTTTTGATAGCTTAAAGGGTATTTTGTCTGATATTAAGATCACAACTCCTACTTTAATTTATGTTCTGTTCACCTGAAATTTTGCTTCTTATCCTCTTACTTTGAGTCTGTGAGTGTCCTTTCTGGTGAGATGAGTCTCATGGAGACAACATATTGTTGCCTCATGATATTTTATCCATTTTGCCATTCTGTGTCTTTTCAGTGGTGCATTTAGTCCATTCACATTCAGGCTGATTATTGAAATGTGAGAGTTTATTCTTGTTATGAGGTTCTTATATAATTATTGTAGTTCCTGTTTGTTTGTTGTCTTTCTTTTGATTTTTGAGTTGATTTATGTGTGTTTTCAATCTTTTTCCTGCACTCTTGTGAAGAACATTGTCATTCTTTTTTCCCTTTATTCTGTGTTTAATACTTTCTTAAGTGTTTCTTGTAGAGCTGGTCTATAGGCAACATAAGTTCTTAGGGATTGAATGTCTGAGAAAGATTTTAATTCTCCCTCACTGATGAAGTTTAACTTAGCTGGTCACGTTTTTCTCAGTTGAAATTGTTTATCTTTGAGAATTTTGAAGATTGGGCTCCAAGCTCTCCTAGCCTGAAGTGTTTCTGTATATAAATCTGCTGTTATTCTAACATTTAGGATGTCTGACCTTTTTTTCTTGATGCCTTTAGGATTTTTTCTTTTATGCCTACTTTGTTTATGTGAATTACTATGAGTCTAGAAGTTGGTCTTCTCATTCATTGTCTTGTGGGGGTTCTCTGAATCTCTCATGTTTGAATGGTCACAGCACTGATGAGATGAGGGAAGTTTTCTTGAATAATTTCATGGAATGTTTGTTCCAGGGTGGTCTCTGTCTCACTCTTTGCCTCAGGAAGTTCAATTTCTCTTAGATTCAGCCTCTTGAAATAATCACTCATCTCTTGAAGGTTTTGTTCTATTTTCTTAAAAATCTTCTTTTCTATATTTTTGATAGTTTGGATTAGTTCTATATTTTTGCCTCAAGCTCTGAGATTCTTTCTTCTGTTTGACAAATTCTGCTTTCCATTCTTATCAATTTGTTATTTATTTCATTCACAGTATTCTTTACTGCTGTTATCTCAGTTAGAAACTTCTTCCTATTTTCTTCTTGTCTCTCCTCAATTATTTTTATTCTGTCTATTAATGTCTATGTCTGGGTTTTTAGTTTGAGATCAGTCATTCTGGGGGCTCTTCATTGCTTGTGTTCCAAAGTCTGTTTCCTCAGTGTCTGACCTCCCAGTGTTCTATGTGAGATCCATATTCTTTCCATTTTTCTTCATTTGCATAGATTTTCCTCCCTCCCACCTCCCCCGCTTCTTTAATTCTGTTGTTCAGGGATGGCAGGTTTGCTTTTACTTCTGTTTGCTCAGTCTTCTATTCTTCCTTATGTGGATCCTTTGGCTTCATTCAATTCTGAACCTGGGTTGTGGGCTGGGGGCTATACTTTTTGCAGTTTTGAGATTTAATTGAGTGGGGAGCTGTGATTCAAAATCTATCTGCAGATCTCAGTATCCACCGACAGGTGTATGGGCACCCTGGAACCCACTTTCCATTGCCTTACAATCTGTCCATGCAGTGGGGGTAAAGGTTTGCTCCCTGGAAGCAAAATGAGGTAAGAAAAAGGAAAATAATGGACAAAGAAAGGAGTGGGACAAGAGGAAGGTGGAGAGAGACAAGAGTAAGGGGGAACACAGACAGACCTACTAACTAACAAATGAAAATAGACACAAAGACAGAAAAGATTAAAAAAAAACCTAAAACATACAGATAATCTTACAAACACACAGTCCAACAAAAACCTGCCTATTGATGTACTCTTCCCATACACAAACAAGAATTCTGAAGAATAGTGGAAAAAAATCAGTAAAATAACAGAAACAAAGCAAGTATGCAAACATTATCAAAAACAGAAAGAGAGGGGGAAAAAACACACAACAATGAGCAAAACAAACAGACAAAAAATAAAAATAATAAAAATAAAAACAAGGTACCAAACTCACTCTGAGTTCATTCCTGTAAATTCAACTTCCTTTCAGCTTTTGTCTCTAGCCCCTTCCCTCTGCTCAGTGCAGGCGGATAGAGTTGATCACAGCTTGGGTCAGATGCTCCAAGCCTACTTTGGAAAGAGGTTGGATCAGATCTGGACAAGCCTGGCTTGCTGCCTGTCAAGTCTGCCACTCAGATCTGATCTGTCTGTGTCCTATCCACCATGTGGGAGGGGCTTCTGTCTCTCCAGGTTTGATAAAATTACCTTAGATCCCAAGTTGGAGGCTCTCCAGGTTTGATAAAATTACCTTAGATCCCAAGTTGGAGGCTGGGTGGAGTTCAATGGAGCTGGGCGGGGCAATGCAGATCTCTGCCTGGTAGTGGGACAGAGAAAATGGCTGTGGCTGGTGTCTGCTCACCAGGCATGGTGCACCTCTCCAGCTATCCCTGATACTCTCTCTCTTCACTGTTCAGATCTGGGGTTCCAGCTGATCCGCTATAAGAGGTGATGGTGTGGGTCAGGTGTCAGGCAATGAGAATCAGTTGGATTTGGCAAGCTTTTCTCCAAAGAGACCTGAGAGTGGCAGATGATCTTGTACTTGCCAGTGTTCCTATCCCAGGTTGGTAGGGCTTGCAGTCACCCTCAGAGGAGGGGCCCAGGTCCCTCAGACAGACTTTCACTCTCCCACCCGTGCATGCCTATTCATGCACAGTCTTTATGGACACTTTATTTGCCAAGACTGGCTCAGTCCAACCTGTCCGGTCACCATCTTAAGCTCCGCCCTGAGCTATATTTTTCATTCACTAAGATATTCACTGAAGAGGTCTAGTGTTTTACAATAATAATCTTTTTTCACCTTTTTTATAAAAAATAAAGATATGGGATACAATTCAGGGTTAGGTATATAAAAGTTGATTATGCAGGCACCCTTGTTGATGAGGTATGCCCCTCCCTTACCTAGCAGAATCCCTCAAATGTCAATCATACTCCCTCCCCTGATAGTTTCCCACTACTGCAAATCCCTTTCTTATAGTATTATAATTGTTCAAGGTTTGCTGATGAGTGAGAACATATGGTACTCTGTTCTTTGTTTCTGGATAGATCACTGAGTGTGATTGACTCTAAATCCACCCAAGTTGCTGAGAAGTCCATATGTTTGTCCTTCTTTATGACTGCATAATATTCCATTGTGTATATAATCCACATTTTTTTTTATCGAGTTCATCTTCAATGGACAACATGGATGGTTCCATGTTTTTGCTATTGTGAATAGAGCTGCAACAAACATACGTATGCAGGTATCTTTTTTGTAGAATGATTTGAGTTCCTCCAGGTATATTCCCAATAGGGGAATTGCTGGGTCATATGGAAAGTCAATTTCTAGTTCTTTCAAAAATCAGCACACTGTCTTCCAAGTAGCTTGCACTAGTTTGCATCAGCAGTGTAGAAGCATTCCTTTTTCTACAATCCTCACCAGCATATGTTGTTGTTTGTTTTATTGAATGATGGTCACCCTTATTTGGATTAGGTGACATCTCAATGTGGTTTTGATTTGCATTTCTCTGATGATGAGTGAGGCTGAACACTTTTTCATGTTGGCTTCCTGTATATCTTCTTTTGAGAAGTGTTTGTTCTTGTCTTTTGACCACTTTTGAATGGGGCTATTTGGTTGTTTTTTTTTCCTTTTGGCATGTTTGAGTTTCTTGTAGATCCTAGATTTTAGGCCTTTGTGAGATATACAGTTGGCAAATATTTTTTTTTCCCATTCTGTGGGCTGTCTCCCTGCTCTCTTGATGGTTTCTTTTGCTTTGCAGAAGCTCATCAGTTTGATGAGGTCCCACTTGTCCATCTTATTGGGCACTTAGGGTTCTGATAAGGAATTTGTTGCCAGTTCCAATTTCCATAAAGGTGTCTCCTGCAATTTCTAAGATAGTAATCTCTGCTAAACTTTTGAATTTCTTCCAGGTCCATTGTGATTTGATGTTTTGTATTTCTGATTGCATTTATTTGGGTTTTTTATCTCTTTTTCTTGGTCACTTTGACTAGGGGGTCCATCAATCTTGTCAATTCTTTCAAAGAACAAGTTTTTTGTCTTATTGATGTTTTTAGTGATATTTTTGTCTTCTATGTTCTGTATTTGGGCTCTTATTTTTGTGATTTGGATCTTTTGCTAAAGTTGGGGTTTTGGTGGTCTTCTCATACCAGCTCCCTTAGATGATTTGTTAGGCTCTCCACTTGGGATCTTTTCATGTTGTTGATGTATGCTCGTAGATATATAAATTCCCCTCTTAGAAGTGTTTTCATGGCATCCCAGAGGTTTTGGTATGATGTTTCTTTATTTTCATTTGTTTCCAGGAATCTTTTAATTTCTACTTTGATTTCAATGTTGAGCAAGTAAGTTGTTCAGCATCATGTTGTTTAGTGTCTATGCCTTTGTGGGCTTTGGGTAAATTTTTTTGGTGTTATATTTATTTTTATTCTACTGTGGTCTGACAATGTGCATGGCAAGATTTCAACCTTATGGAATTTGTATATGCTTGATTTATGGCCAAGGATAGATATGATCATTCTTGGAGTACGTTCCATGTGGTGATGAGTAGAATGTATATTCTGTGGTTGTTGGATGGAATAATCTGTAGGTATCTATTAACTCCATTTGGTCAAATATCAAGTTTAGATTCTAAATCTACTAGTTGATATTTTGCCTCAATGATCTATGTAGGGTTATTAGTGGGTATTCAACTCCCCTGCTATAGTAGTTTTAGAGTCAATATCTGTTTTTTGTTTTTTTACTTAGTAGTTGGTGTTTAAATGTTCATGCTCCTGTGTTGGGTGAATATATGTTTAGGATGGATATTTCTTGTTGATGGATTGAAACTTTTTCATTATGTAGTATCCTTTTGAATATTTTTAAATTTTTGATAGCTTAAAGGTTGTTTTGTAAGATATTAACATTGCAACTGCTGCCTTCTTTTGTGATCTATTTGCCTGGAAACTCGTTTTCCATCCTTTAACTTTGAATCTGTGTGCATCCCTTGTGTTGGGATGAGTTTCCTGGATGCAGCAGATAATTGGGTCATGATTTCTTGTCCAGTTTACTATTCTGTGTTTATTCAGTGGTGCATTTAGTCCATTCACATTCAGACTGATTATTGGAATGTGATTTTTTATCCCTGTCATGAGGTTTTTCTTTTTTCCCTTGTTTTCTTTTGGATTTGGGGTTGATGTATGAGTGTGTTTTTAAGTTTCCTGTTGTGCTGTATTCTCTGTTGGTTCTGTGCTCTGGTATTCTCTTGGGAAGTATGTGGTCATTCTTTTTTTCTTTCTTCTGTGCTTAATACCTTTTTATGTGTCTCCTGTACAGCTGATCTGGAAGCTGCATAATCTCTTAGGGATTGGATGTCTGGGAAGAATTCTAATTCTTCATCACTGATGAAGTTGATCTTGGCTGGATAGGAAATTCTTGGTTGAAATTGTTTATCTTTGAGTACTTTGAATATAGAACTCCAGTCCCTTCTTGCTTGTAGTGTTTGTGCTGATAGGTTTGCTGCTATTCTGACTGGTTTTCCCTGGTAAGTAATCTGACCTTTCTCTCTTGCTGTCTTTAGGATTTTTTTCTTTTGTGCCTACTTTGTGTAGGTGAATTACTATATGTCTAGGGTTTAGTCTTCTCATTTGATGTCTTGTGGGGGTTCCCTATATCTTGTGCTTGGCTGGTTACATCTCTGGTGAGATGCAGAAAGTTTTCTTGGATTGCCTCTGGAATATTTGCTCCAAGTTGTTCTCCATTTCCCTTTCTTCTTCTGGGATACCAATCAGGCATAATTTTCACCTCTTCATATAATTACATCTCTTGTTCAGTTTGCTCTTTCTGTGTCTTCTTTCTATGTTTTTTACAGATCAGGTTAATCTCATGTTCTGGTCTTCAAGTTCTGAGATTATTTCTTCTGTTAGATTAATTCTACTTTCCATGCTTCTCATCTTGATGTTTATTTTCTGGATGAAACTTTTTGTTGCCAAAATATGTGTTACAAGTTCTTTCAGTATTGTGCCTTATCTTTCTTGAGTCTTAATCACTCTTTTCATCCATTCTGTAATCCCAGTCATATTCTGGGACCAGTTGTTGGTGACTTCCATTGTTTGGCTACCAAGGTCTGAGTTTTCATGAATTTTCTCTTTGATACATTTGAAATTGCCTGTGGTTTTTCTTTGGTTTTCCTCCTTGTGACAGATCTCTTGTTGTTCTCTTTTGTTCTGTTATTCAGTGTCAGTGGAAGAGGCTTTTCCTTCTGATATTTACTCAGCGCTCTATTCTTACCTGATCCATGCTCTGGATTTGTTCTATTTTGAAATAGGATTTTGGATGGGAAGCTTTTCTGTCTCTTGTAGTTTTTGAAAGTAGACTAAAGTAGGGGGTCGGGTTCTAGGATTCAGAAACTACTTGCTAACTATAATGTTCACTTTTTGTGGTATGTGTTCTCTGAGACCCACTCCCAACCACCACTCTGTATGACAATGCAAGGCAGAAACCAGCACAAAAAACAATTGAACACACACACACACACACACACACACACACACACACACACACACCCAAACTAACTGGAATAACAAAGTGAAACAAAACAAATGACACCAACAAAAAAACTGATGACACACACACACGCCCAGCACAAACTGAATGGAGAGGAAAAACAGAAAGACTGAAAGAAAACAAAAGAAAAGAAAACAAAACAAAACAGGAATTCAGATA
>CAUYQG010073835.1:0-19118 GCA_963574415.1 Tarsius wallacei
GGGTTATTTGTTTTCTTCCTATTGCGTTGAGTTCCTCAAATATTTTGGACATTAACCTCTTGTCACATGTGTGGTTTGCAAGTATTTTCTCCTACTCCTTATGTTGCCTCTTCAACCTGCTGATTGTTTCCTTTGCTGTGCAGAAGCTTTTTTGTTTGATGTAATTCCATTTGTCTATTTTTGCTTTTGTTGTCTGTGTTTTGGGGGTCATATCTAAAACATCATTTTCCAGACCAATGCCAAGATTTTTCCTTATATTTTCTTCTAGTAGTTTAACACTTTCGGGTTTTATGTTTAAGTCTTTAATCAATTTTGAGTTGATTTTTGTATATGGTGTGAGATAGGGGTCTAATTTCATTCTTCTGCATGTGGATATCTAGTTTTCCCGGCACCATTTATTGAAGAGACTTTCTTTTTCCCATTGTGTGTTCTTTGCACCTTTGACTAATTGAACACAAAGGTGTGGATTTATTTCTGGGCTTTCTATTCTGTTCTATTGGTCTATATGTCTACTTTTATGCTAGTACCATGCTGCTTCGATTACCGCAGCTTTGTAGTATATTTTGAAATCAGGTAGTGTGACGCCCTCCAGCTTTGTTCCTTTTGCTTAAGATTACTTCAGCGATTTGGGGACTATTGTGGTTCCATACGAATTTTGGAGTTTTTTTTGTACAGTATTTCTGGGAAAAATGCCATTGGAATTTTGATAGGAATTGCATTGAATCTGTAGGTTGCTTTCAGGGTAGTATGAACATTTTAACATTAATTCTTCCAATCCATAAATACAGGATATATTTCCATTTATTTGTGTCTTCACTTTCTTTCCCTGAAGTTTTCTAGCTTTCAGCGTACAGATCTTTCACTTCCTTGGTTAAATTGATTCCTAAGTATTTTATTTATTTTTGATGCTATTGTAAGTGAGATTGCTTTCTCGATTTATTTTTCAAAACTTTTGTTGTTTCAATGAAACTTAAAGCAGTTCCTAAGAACACAAAGACATAATTGAGGAAGAAGCCCTTTTAAGGTTTTATTTTAATAGCTTTATTAAGGTATATGTAATAGACATACAATAAACTGTATGCAGAGTATAACTTAATTAGTTTTGACATATGTATAATAAAACTATCACCACTATCAATAAAATGAACATATGTCACCCCCAAAAGTTTCCTCCTGCCCTTTATTATCCCTCCCTGCTCAACTATACAGTTGTGAATTATTTGGGGTTTTTGTTTTTTTGAGTCAGAGTAGCACACTCACGGCCTGCTGGGCTCTGGTGATCCTTCCACCTCAGCCGTCCAAGTAGCTGGGACTACAGGCACGCTACCATGCCCGGTTAATTTTTGACTTATTGTAGAGACGAGGTCTCGCCAAGTTGCCCAGGCAATCCCCTCACCTCGGCCTCCCAAAGTGCTGGGATTACAAGCTTGAGCCACTGTGTCTGGCCAATTTTTTTTTGTAGATGTCATTGCACATGTTTTTCACATCTTTTATCAGATTTATACCTAAGAATTTTACATTTTTTGTTGCTATTGTCAATGGTATTCTTTTAAAAATTCCATTCTGATTATCCTGCCACCTTGCTAGACTCATTAATTCTAGCAGATTCAATCTGGTTTTCTATATAATCATGCCATCTGTGAATTTAAAAAGTTATATTTCTTCCTTTCCAATCAGGATGCCTTTCATTTCTTTTTCTTGTCATGTTGCTTTGGCTAGAAATTCCAGTACAATGTTGAAGACAAGTGGTGAGTGTGTACATCATTGTCTTATTCCTGATAAGAGGGAAAGCAGTGTCTTTCACCATTAAATATGGTGTTAACTGTAGGTTTTTTGGTAGATGTCTTTTATCAGGTTCTGGAAATTCTCTTCTCTTCTTAGCTTGCTGAGTACTATTAACCATAATGGATACTGAATTTTATCATATGCTTTTTATGCATCTATTGAGTTATGGTGAATTACATTGATTTTCAAATGTTAAATTAACCTTGCATTTTGGGATAAATCCTACTTGGTCATGGTATATTATGCTTTTGATATATTGTTGGATTCAATTGCTAAAGTTTTGTTAAGAACTTATGCATGTATTTTTATGAAGCATATTGGTCTGTAGTCTTCTTATGTAGTTGTCTGGTTTTGGTATCAGGGTAATGCTGGTTTCATGAAATGAATTGAGAAGTATTCTTTCCTGCTCAATTTTTAAAAAAAATGATTTATATAGAATTAGTATTATTTATTCCTTAAAAGTTTGTTAGGATTTACCAGTGAAGTCATCTGGGTCTGGAGTTTTCCTTGTAAGAAAGTTTTTACCTGCAAATTCAACTGATTTAATAATAAGGAGCTAGTCAGGTTATTTATTATTTTCTTGAATGTGCTTTGGTAGTTTGTGCCTTTGAAGGTATTTATTCATTTTGTCTTTCTTGCTAAATTTACTGGCATAAAGTTGCTCATAATATTCCCTTATTTTCCTTTTAATATCTGTAGAATCTGTAGCAATATCTTTTGTCTCATTTTGGATACTGGTAATTTGCCTTCTCTCTCTCTCTCTCTCTCTCTCTCTCTGTCTCTCTCTCTCTCTCTCTCATTAGTCTCACTAGAGGTTTATTCATTTTATTAATTTTTTCTCAAAGAACAAGGATTTGGTTTCAATGATATTCTTTTCTGTTTTGCTAATTTCAGCTCTGCCCTTTATTACTTACTTTTTTCTACTTACTTTGGCTTTCATTTCTTCTTCTTTTTTGAATTTCTTAAGGTAGAAGATGATGTCACTGACTTGAGACTCTTGTTTTCTAATATAGGCATTTAGTGCTATAGAATTTCCCCAAAGTGCTGCTTTAGTGCCATCCCACTTACATGTTTTGTTTTTTTTCTGAGACAGAGACTCGCTCTGTTGCCCAGGGTAGGGTGCAGTGGTGTGATCATAGCTCACTCTAATCTTGAATTCTTGGGCTCAAGTCAAAGAGTTCGTCCTGCCTCAGCCTCCCGAGAAGTTGGGACTAAAGGTGTGCATCACCATGCCCAGTTAATTTTTTGTAGAGATAAGGTCCCGCTATGTTGTCCAGGCTAGTCTCAAACTTCCAACCTCAGGTGATCCTTCCACCTCGGCCATCTAAAGTGCTGGAATTACAGGTGTGAGCCACTGTGCTTGGCCTCCCACCTAGTATATATTTTTAAAATTCAGTTTAAAATACTTTCTAATTTCCTTTTTGAGTTCTTCTTTGACTCGTGTTTAGTTTCAAATAACTGCCTTTTCCAGAGATTTTTTTAAAATAAATTTTTTATTTTTTTGAGTTGGAGTCTCACTCTGTCGCCCAGACTGGAGTGCAGTGGCACGCTCCCGGCCACTGCAGCCTCGACCATCTGGGCTCTGGCGATCCTTCCGCCTCAGCCTTCCAAGTAGCCGGAACTACAGGCGCGTGCTACCACACCGGGCTAATTTTTGATGTAGAGACAAGGTCTCGCCAAGCTGCCCGGGTGGGTCTCGAACCTGTGGGCTCAGGCAATCCACTCGCCTCGGCCTCCCAAAGTGCTGGGATTACAGGCTGAGCCACTGAGCTCGGCCTAAAATAAATTTTTAATTTTAAATATGTGGGGTACAATTTAGAGTTAGGTATACAAATGTTCATTATGCACGTACCCTTGTTGATGAGGTGTGACCCCTCCCCTGGCAGTTTCCCACTACTGCCACTCCTGCTCCCATCCTCCCCTGGCAGTTTCCTACTACTGACAATCCCCTTCTTATAGTATTACGATAGTTGTTCAAGCTCCACTTATGAGTGAGAATGTGATACTCGGTTCTTTGTTTCTGTGATAAATCACTCGGTATTATAGCCTCTAAGTCCATCCAAGTTGCTGGGAAGTTCTTAATTTTGTCCTTTATGACTATGTAATAATTAATATTCCATCGTGTATATGTACCACATTTTTTCATCCAGTTCACTTTCAGTGGGCAGCATGGTTGGTTCCGTTTTTGCTATTGTAAATAATGCTGCAATAAACACGCGTGTGTAGGTAACTTTTTCATAGAGTGATTTGAGTTCCTTTGGGCATATTCCCAGTAGGAGGATTGCGGGGTCCTGTGGGAGGTCAATTTTTATATCTTTTAAGAACCGCCGAGGTGAGGCCGCGGCCCGGACAACCCCGGCATGGACGAGGGGGTGGCTGGCGGTCCCCTTCAGGGGCTCGCCCAGCCTCCCAGACACCTGCCTGGCGCCCTCCTACCCCCCAGCCGCTCCCGGGAGGCCGCACTCTTTTTCAGGGGTGGGGAGCCCGCAGCCATGGCGGTGGAAGGTGGAATGAAGAGTGTGAAGTTCCTGCTCTAAGTTTTTCTGCTGGCCTTCTGCGCCTGTGCGGTGGGACTGATCGCTGCGGGCATAGGGGCCCAGCTTGTCCTGAATCAGACCATAAGCCATGGGGCAACCCCTGGCTTCCTGTTGCCTATGGTGATCATCGCAGTGGGTGCCTTTCTTTTCCTGGTGGCCTTCATGGGCTGTTGTGGGGCCTGCAAGGAGAACTACTGTCTTATGATCACGTTTGCCCTTTCTGTCTCTCATCATGCTGGTGATGTGGCGGCATGTGGTGATGTGGCTGCAGCCATTGCTGGCTACGTGTTTAGAGATACAGTGCAGTCAGAGTTTAATAAGGACTTCCGGCAGCAGATGCGGAATCACCCAAGAAACAACCAAACAGCTCTGACCCTGGATAGGCTGCAGGAGAATTTTAAGTGCTGTGGGGCTGCTAACTACACAGACTGGGAGAGCATCCCTGCCATGGCCAAGAACCAAGTCCCTGACTCCTGCTGCATCAATGTCACTGTGGACTGTGGGGCTAATTTCAAAGACAAGAATATCCATAAGGAGGGCTGTGCGGATAAGATTCTTCCTGGCTGAGGAAGAATGTGCTGGCAGTGGCTGTGGCAGCCCTGGACACTGCTTTCGACGAGGTCTTGGGGATTATCTTATATGCCTGCTGCCTCGTGAACAGCATCAGAAGTGGCTATGAGGTGATGTAGGGTCTGTTCTCTTCAAGCCCCTCATCTGGGGGAGCAGAGTCGTATCCTCGAGGTTTTTTAATTAAACAGATTATTTTTTCAGAACCCCCTCCCCAAAAAAGAACTGTCACACTGTTTTCCACAGAGGCTGTACTAGTTTACACTCCCACCAACAGTGTAGAAGTGTTCCCTTTTCGCTGCATCCTCTCCAGCATCTGTTGCTTTTTGAGTTATTGATGATGGCCATCCTGACTGGAGTTAAGTGGTACAGAGATATTTTTATTATTGATTTCTAATTTCATCCACTGTGGTCAAAGAACATACTTTCTTTGACTTGAATTCTTTTAAATTTATTAAGACTTGTTTAGAGCCAACTATGACAGTGTGTGCCTATAATACCAGTTCTTTGGGAGGCTGAGGTGGGAGAATCACTTAGGCCTGGGAGTTCAAGACCAACCTGGGCAACATAGTGAAATGCTGTCTAAACAAACAAAAAAACCCCTTGTTTATGACCCAGAATATGGTCTCTCTTGATAAATGCCCTGTGTGCATTTGAAAAGGATGTATATTCTGCAGTTGCTGGGTAGAGTGACAAATGTCAATTAAATCTAGGTAGTTGATAACTTAGTTCAAATCTTTTATATCCGTACTGATTTTTCATGTACTCCATCTATTAATTATAGACATAAACTATCACTCCCTGTAGTTCTATCAGTTTTTGCTCAATGTATTTTTTTTTTTTTTGAGTTGGAGTCTTACTCTATCGCCCAGGCTGGAGTGCAGTGGCATGCTCATGGCCACCCCAGAGTTGACCTACTGGACTTTGGTGATCCTTCCACCTCAGCCTTCCAAGTAGCCGGAATTACAGGTGCGCGCTACCATGCCCGGCTAATTTTTTTACTTACTGTAGAGACAAGGTCTCGCCAAGTTGCCCAGGCTGGTCTCCAACCCGTGGGCTCAGGCAATCCACTCGCCTCGGCCTCCCAAGGTGCTGGGAACACAGCCTGAGCCTGGCCTGCTCAATATCTTGAAGCTATGTTATCAGGTACATAAATATCTAGGATTGTTATGTCCTCTTGATGGATCTACCCTTGTATATTTATATAGTCACTGCAGCTTTCTTTTGGTTAGTGTTAGCATGATCTTTTTCCATCCTCTTATTTTTTTCTTGAGTCAGAGTCTCACTCTGTTACCCAGGTTGGAGTGCAGTGGCATGCTCATGGCCACCCCAGCACTCACCTGCTGGGCTCAGGCAATCCTTCTGCCTCAGCCTTCCAAGTAGCCAGAACTACAGGTGCGTGCTACCACGACTGGCTAATTTATTGTACTCCATTGGGAACAAGGAACAACTCCCTGAAAGGGTAAGGCCCACTTGTGCTATGCCCAATGTATTAGTTTTCTATTTCTACTGTAACAAATTACCACAAACTTAGTGGTTTAAGACAACACAAATTTATTCTCATACTTCTAAAGGTCAAAAGTCAAAAATCACAGCATAGGCAGGGCTGAGTTCCCTTTGGAAACTTCAGGGGGAGAATCTTTCTTGTCTTTTTCAGTTTTTGGAGGCTGCCTAAATTCCTTTGCATAACTCTAACCTCTTGTTACCATTGTCATATCTCCGACTACTAACTCAGATCCTCCTACCTCCCTAAGTACCCTTGTGATTATATTGGTTGAGCCCACCTAGATAATCCAGGATAACCTCCCAACCTCAAGGCCCTTAACTTTAATTACATCTGCTAAGCCCCTCTTACCATGCAAGGTAACATATTCAAAGGTTCCAGGGATTAGGATGTGGACATGCTTGGAGAGCCATTTTTTAGCCTACTATAACCAGTTACAAGTTAGACTGGCTATGGAGAAGGTAAGTCCACCAGGTCCTAGATCTACTGAGGCCTGTACTGTCCAGATTTGTGTAAATTATCCTGTGCTTTTTTAAAAAGTGCAATTTTGGTTCAATCAACTGTCTAAGATGGTAGGGATCAAGTGGTACAGAATCCATATGACTAAACCCCAACTCAAGTTGCTTTCTTCAGGATGAAACTGAGTTAAGAATGCTTAGAGAGGGGGTTTTGGGTACAGGAGTCAAGCAAAGTGACCAACGTATGAGTTATAAAGGCAACCTCACCAGTTCTATTCCTGACATGCTATATACTAGCTGTAGGGCTTTAAACAACTAACTTAACCATTTGGCCTCAGTTTTCACATGTGTCAAATGGAGTATAATCTTCATATAATTGTCCTGAGAACTAAATATAAGGTAGTCTCATGTAAAAGGCTTACCAAAAGCCTGACACAGAGTAAGGGCTCAATGAATATTGTTACTTTTATCATTTGAAGGCTTGACTGGTCCCAAACAAGTTTCCTGTCTTATTTTAACCAAGGGTTTTGGTCTTGATGGCTTCCCTAAGGGACCTAAGTAGCTATCTTGAAACTGACCTTTAGCTTGGTCTTTGCCCATGTAGTTCTCAGTCCGTCTTTAAGGACTGGGGAACAAGACACTGACAAAACCCTGCCTCAAAGATGCAGGTAGCTCTATTTTATCTTGTTCATTGTTATCCCTGTGGGAAAATATGACTGAAAAGACTGAATAACCACAATACTGTACATAGCTAACACTAGCTTTGTGAACACCATTGTTAATTTTACCCCTATTGCCACCTTTATTTGCAGAACTGTGGGGAAGGGGAAGAATTAACCAGAAATATTTTGGAAAGTAGAAAAGTTAGGGTGGAAAGAGGAAAAGTCTGCTACCAGAACTCTGGCATATATGTCAGCCTTATCTGACGCAAGAATAAGTATTTAATGTTTTTTTCTCCTAAGCAGTTGAAAGATCTAAAATGGTAATGGTTCAACCTGAAGTGTCTTTTTGTTGTGAGGCTCAAGTGATTAACTCAATGAGACTGTAATTTTCATTATTTCAGTAATTCTCAGGATGAAGTTCCCATCATGTGAAAAATGAATGTAAAATAATGAGGCCCATTTCTATGTGTAGTTTATGAAAGTAGCTTCATTAATTACATCATGGCAATCTTTAGAAAACAGTGGTTCTGCAAATGATCTCCAAATTCAAATAACTTGTAATGAGTACAGTTTGAGCAACACAATTCTATCTTTCCAGCTTGTTTATAATCTAATACTCAGTTATAATAAATTATATTGAGAAGGTGAGTGAAAGGAGTTGTGAGGGGAGGGGAAGGGAATTTAAAGGGGCGTTTAGGTTTAGAGACTGGAAAGCTCATACCCAAAAAACACAAACAGCTGAATTAAGGTTGTGAAAATCTAATAAAATTTGTTAGAAATAAGATATATACTTTTTGAAAATATCACATGAAAGTTGTTCAGTGGTAAATAAGTTTTTATTCCTATAATGTACTTTTCCCTAATTCTTAAGGGTCACCAAGAACGATTTTTGCTTCAACACAAGAAAAAGAGGTTCTTCTCCCACTGGAAATGTACACACTAGTATAAATCTAATAGCTTTTGTTGCCTATAACATTACCAGATCAAAACAGTTGGGGGGGAGAGAGGAGAGAGAAGGGACAGAGACGGGAGAAAGAGGAGGGAGACAGGGAAGTGGAGGGAGGAGGAAAGGGAGGAGGGAGACAGGGAAGTGGAGGGAGGAGGAAAGGGAGGAGGAGAGGGACAGAGAGAGGGAGAAGGAGGAGGAGGGGAAGGGGAGGACGAGGGGGAGAGAGAACCAACCTCACCTTTTACCTATTTTTCACTACTGATTTACCCAATGACCTTTGGCAAGTATATTTCTCAAACATCGCGAAAATATTTATAATGCCCTCAAAGTATCCTCATGACACCACATAACCCCTATACTCCCATGACTCCAAAAAGAATGAATACTGTAAAGAATATACACTTAGGTGATGCCTGGGGTAAGCCTTTTGAACCTTGTCACTTTAGATATGATCTATCTCCCTGGTGGTTTTTTATAATGATCCTAAGGTCTTTATCTTACCAGCCTGATGAAATCATGATTTCTGGGTAGAGTCCAAGTATCCAGAGTTCTCTTTGGCCCCTGGTATTGACATGAATCCTCCTCTTCCTCCTTCCTCTCCCCACATCATCTATTTGTTTTGTTTAGTGACTACAATTTTTTAAATATAAAAGGAACATATATAAGATTTTCTAAAACTAATATGCCAAAATAAAAAATTAACACACTGACAGTAGTTAACAGTTTTCATAATTTAATGAAAAAGTATTGGTAAAAAGGTGACATTTGAAAAAAGACTGAGTTTATCTTGGAAAACTGGACTATATAAGACAAAATGAAAAAATTAACAAAGAAGGTTAAGAGGTAATACTTCAAACAACAACAAAATGTAGTAAATACATTTTGGGGCAATTGAAATTTACAACTGAAGGCTCCTTCATTTATCTAGGAATATCCTGTAAAAATATTACAACTATACTTCCCTGACTGGAATGATATTTTAGTCAATACTCTCCCAGTGGCATTACATATGAAATTTGGCTGAAGCACTATTTTGATGTTTGCTTTTCCTCCCACTCACTCAGAAATGAAAGGCATGAAAGGACAAAGACTACTGCACTGGCCTCTGACATAAGGAATGCACGACACAGCTTCCATTATAACTTTATTACCATGAAGGTATAAATTAATACCGATTCCAGAAGAACTCAAAGAAAAAGCACAGAAACCTAGTGCATAAATAGGAGAAATTGTCTTCCTCATTTTGATAGTTTTTTTCATTCAAACAAAATACAGGACACCTAGCACACATGCTATGACATGTTCACACATGTACATAGGCACAAAAGAATTATTTTGAAGATGTAGTCAAAGGAGAGGCAAAATACAGATGCTTTCAGAAAAGGAGAATGCAAAAAGCAAAGGAATTCATTAACAAGTCTACAGGAACAAGACCAGAGGGGAGGAAAACTGCTGAGTTTTCCATACTGATGGAGAGAGGGCCCCCGTCTTCACTGACTGGCACCTACTACAGCTGGGCTGTTTCATGAGTAACAAAATTTAAAAATTGAAAATGGCCTCTTTTGTTCGAAAATTCCCACTGTACTTTCCCAAACTAGAAGAAAGAGAATATTAATTTAAGGCTAAGACGAAAAGAGAGCTGAGATTTATAGTCTGCTTCTTTAAAAACTGCATCATTTCCTCCTTATTTAAATGGGAAGCAGACATGTTTTTATCCCCCCCAGAAAATGTAATTATTCTCTTCCTCCCAGAAATTCATCAAGGCTGATAGTTTGGGAACAGGGTATAAGCAACTTCTGAAAAATGGCTCCAGCCTTTTTGTTTGGGAAATTGTCTCAGATTCAAAGTTGATACAAAGCTAAATTATATCCATGTGTTAAACACATGCTTTCAAATTCTGTTTGACAATAAAAATCTGTTTCAAAATTAAAGCAGGTAAGAATACTTAACCTCTGCACATTTTATTATATTTTAATTATACCTCAATAAAAATTTTATAAACATTAAAGCAGGTATACAAAAACTGTCAGCCAAACTCATTTTAGTCAAACTTATTTGAAAACAACAACACAAAAACCCTGACCTGGTACAAATAACCCAGAAATGGTCTCACTTTGAGAAAGGTTCTGGGATCCTTCACAAACAGAGAGAATCAGAGCATTTTCCTTGGAACTAGTACTTTTGTAAACACTATCCACAAGTTAGCCGTTTATGCTTGTTAGCTGGGTGAAATAGTTATGAGTGTGTTCCCAACAAGCAAGTCTAGGAACAGGCACTGGACACTTATAAGCACTAGAAGCACTTACTCAGCAAGTTAAGATACTGTGAAAGGAACTCAACCTTGTGCAGAACAAAGGAAGAGGGTAGTGAATTTGACAGTATCTGAGATGTTGGTCTCCTGGTCTCTTCCCTGAAAAGGGTTTATAGATACCAGTGGAATTAGAAACTTCCTACAGACAGGAGCTCTGAGAGTCACATGCTGTAGCTTCAAAAGATAAGTAGGTTTAGTGTCTGATAATCATGGTCTCTTGAAAATCTGTTAACAATGCAAGGACTCTTAATACATATACTTGTCAATGTGTTAATATAACTGGAAAGCTGCCCCAAAATATTTACTGAGCAAATACTCTGGGCCCAGCTGGTCCCAATAGCCTCTGACAAACAAACCTCTGGACAATCTGCAATTACTGTAATGTGCTTGTAAAAACTAGACTTGAAAACTTTTCAAAAACTGCAAGTCAATTTATTGTGGCAAAATTTCATCCTTTTCACTGCAATTCCTCCTCACATATGCTGGAATCCTTTTGGTGTATTGGTTTTCCCCAATATATGGGGCAAAGGCAAAGGTTGGGTTATCCTTGGGAGTTTCTAATCACCTTTGCATTGAACTGTGGGAAAGGGGATGTGTCTTGCTTTTACCATGGCAATCCCGTCTAGAGTCATGGGGAGGATTTTCCCTGTCTGAGCTATCTCTCCTTACCCTGACTTTTTCTTTGTTTCCATCACTTTCTGCTTCTGAATCACTTAGCTCCAAATCCGGGCAATACCCATCGTTTTCCTGATATGGAGCTCTCCCTGCAGACCGCCTGAGAAGCTGCCTGCCCCAGAACTGTTCTTTGGGGCTCATATTCTTGGTTGGCTTCACACAACACTGGAGGTCCTCTGTGGTCCTCACCCACCTATTTGTGGCCTCTTTAAAGGACCTACTGAAGTGTTCCACAGTGGATTTTCTAAAGCTGCCTTGACTGGCTAAGTGGGAGCTGAGTACGGACTCCTGGTCACAGAACATCTCACTTGAGCTATCTTTTTGAGTGACATTCCCAGACCAGCTGCCCTCCAGGCCATTGGATCTGACAAACTTAGAGTTAGGCTGATTTTTCCCATTCCCAATGGAAGACTGTCCGTGGAGGGCAGCCTGGAGGACCAGAGGCTTTCCCAGCGACTGCCCATGATAGCACTCCGAAGATGGGGTTCTCCAAGCAGAACTGGAATCCTTTGCTTCACTCCTAGGATGACTGAGACTGGCCAGCAAACGGTTATTCTTGCTTTCTAGTGGATGTCTTGGATACGATTTCACTCTCATTTCTAGTGACTCCTGAGGCACTTGCATGCTCCTTATACTATGAACAGGGGAGCTGCTGTCAGGAGAGTGAGGTTGGTGATCAGTCTCTGTGGAGCTGTTTCTGTGGTCTTCCAGAGTTGGTCTGGGCATTTTTAACTTTAAGGTAATTCTTGGTGGTGGGTAAAACAATGAGTTTTCTAGTGCACTTGTCAAAGGAAGTCCTGAGATCAAAAAGAAAGATTCATTTTAACAACTGATTTAAATAATGGCTTATGTGGTTATGGCAGAGTGAGTTCACATACCTACTCTTCCAAATGTCTAACAAGGACCTGGCTTTGATATGTACATACATTATTGTGTAGCAGCTGGAGTGAGCTGAACTAGAGGTTGGGGCTGAGAGTGCTACAAGTGAAAAACTCAGCAGCACTACTGTTTGCTATATGGCTCCCCACCTCTTCACCTTTGTGCTCTCAGTCTTTAAAATGATAACCAAGACTAGTATGTTGCCTCCTGCATCCCCATCTCTGCCCTACTATTTCTGATAAGAATGTCACTAGCAATGGTTTAGAACAGGGTCTGTGTGTGTGCATGTGTGGGTACTGTATAGCACTTAGGATGTACTTTAAACACACACATTTCAGACCCCATCCTTCAATCCCTCTTGGCCTTCCTGAAGCAAGTCAGAAATGTAGCACAGGTTTTAGTGAGTGAAGAGTATGTATACGTTTGAACTTGGCATTAGAAGTGATGGTGGTTCCTGCAAGTTTTATATCCTTAATCTAGAATAAGTTCCTGACTGCAAATGACCATTATTAAGGTGGGAGGTTTTGTAGTGGAAACAGAAAAGAACTGCAACATTCCCGTCAATGGCTGGCTATGGGCCTGGCCTGGGGAATATTGGCAATTAGTTACTCAATCCCAGTTAGAACAAGTCTTCCTCTTTATATTATTCTGAGTACTCTGAATTTAAAAATGCACTACCAAACAATTCCTCCTTATATATGAACTTGATCGTTGCCCATTATCATTCTACTGTAATCTCACAAAAATGAGATATAATGAGGACAGCTCTTAGGTGCCCCAGTGGGCAGCACTGGTTCTCCAAGGGTCCACCTTCAATACCTATAGCCTCCATCTCACCAGGGGGTGCCACCTGCTAATGCTGCAAGCCATAATGAAGCTGACTCCTACCCATTAGAAGGCACAGGGGTAGGTAGGAGCCAATTTCCTCACCATGTAAGGGTCCCTTGGTCCTTCTTGTTCTGCCCCCATCATGTTGCCCTTGTGGCTGAGCAGCCCTGCTGCCTCCTCCTACACAACTCTGCTGTGACCCATGTGACACAAATACTCCAGAATCTCTGATGTCTACCTGTCATCTCCTCATTTCTGAGTGTCTCTCTTGTTCTACAGCTGTCCTTTGGCAGGAGCTGATTCTGTACACCCTGCCCAGTGACCCCTAGTTGCCCAGGCTCTGCCACTGACTTCTGTGTTAAACGAGGCACAGGAAGGTTACAGGTATCACTGAATAGGAGGGTCGTCATTCCAGTCAAGTTCCCCATGCTTAGGGTCTTGCTCACCAAGTAGACAGTGGACCCTGCAGACAGGGGTTTTTGTCTTGCTGACTGCTCTATCTTCTAGTTCAGCTCTTAGTCCATAGTAGGTGCTCAACAAATATTAGTGAATAAATGAAAAGATAAGCACTCGGATCTCCTAACTTCTGGCTAAGGATTTATTTTAATAGACAATTGTTAAGATGAGTAAGTCTGGAATTAAATGTTTTCTGGAAACTGGGATTAGATCCTATACTGTCAATTTCTAAGTGAATCTGACAATTATACAGTAATTTAATGGCTCCAACTAATTTAATGGCTCCAACTAATATCTATCTGGGATCTAGATTATCTGCCCTCACCTGCAACTTCTCCAATCCCACCCTGGGACTTCTTGCCTTAAGAGTTGACAGTGAAATGGGCCATGCTATATCAGGATTGGATGGAAGCAAAAGAGATAGTTGACAAGAATTTTAAAAGATTTTTACGTGGACCAATGGACATAAAATTTAAATTGTTAAAATAGAATGTGACTAGAGTCTATATATTTGTTAGGATATTTTAAACATACAGGTTACCTGCAGCAATTTCTTGGTTAACAAGCTGGGCTTGCAAATTGAAGATCTGTTCCTGTATTTTGGTGTGTGACAGTTTCAGCTTCTCTCGCCTGCTTATCATGTAGCACAGATTTCGGACCTGAAAGCCCAATCCCCAGCAAATAGAAATGTTTGTTATGTTAAGCAAACCTGACAATTGAAATTGCTTAGCTAAGATAAAGACACTAAAGTCAGGTGGTGGTCAGGGGGTGAGGAGAGATGACAGAACCCAAGAGCTGCAGAATGAGAGCCAATCACAGGAATTTATGCAGCATGGTCAATCATGGGATCATGGTCCTACATCAATCAGTAGCACAAGCAAAATGCTCCAAAGCTGCCTTCTGAAACCTACTTTCCCTGCGGTGTCATGGGCTTGATATTTATTTGCACACTAGGCTGGGAAAGACTGAATGATGGTTTAACAACTCGGCCTTCTCTTTAGATCCTTGAGTACAAATGATAGCAATGCTGTACCCAGTACAATTTTCTAATGAGTGCAGGACCAGCTGAATAAAGGTCTGGTGGGAAGACCGAAAGTGGCTTTTATGCTTACATTTTCAGCTCAATCAAGTTTCTATAGCAACAAGGGTGAAATCCCAACTCTCATACTTCCCACCTGGGCAACTTTTCTGTGTTCCAGGTTGTTCATTTTGTAAACAGGGATGATGATGATAATAGTATTTTTTCATGGGCATGTTAAGATTAAATGAGTTAAGATTTATAAAACGCTTAGAACAGTGCTAACAATACTAGTAATAATAGTAGGTGAATATATGTGTGTCTTGAATTTTCAAAAGTGAGTCAAGACTAATAGTTCCCTTTCAAATTTTGATAGCAGAGAAAAAAACATACAAGCCATTTCTATAATTATATTCAATTATAAAGTTCTCTAGGGTAATGCAGGGCTTAACTTATTTTTGAACCCATGTGGCACTTAATTTAGTAGATACCTGATATATATATCATTAGTTTAGTTGAATTATCTGGCAAAGTGGTTCTCAACCAGGGGCGATTTTGACCCCCAAGAGGCATTTGACAATTTGGAGACACTTTTGGTTGTCACACTGGGTGTATGTGTGGGGGGTTGCTACTGGCATCTAGTGGGTAGAGGCCAGGGATGCTGCAAAACATTTTACAATGCCTCCTACAACAAAGAGCAACCCCCTACAACAAATAACTATCCAGTTCAAAATGTCAATAGTGCTGAGTTTGAGAAACCCTGATCTAGTGCTTTCCTGAACAAAATTCAGTCATTCTTCAGCCTGCAGTCTCATAAATGTGCCAGTAAAATACAGATAAGCCAATTTAGGCTCAACAGTGACTAAAAAGTAAACCAAATCAGAGTCTGTTTCAAAGTTACAGTTCACAGAGCACATAAGTGAGGCCTCTTAAATTACCTGAATGTAACTGTCAATTTAAACAGAGCCCAATGTCTGGGGCCACAATGAAATCAGAAGATAGGCAAGGACACAGAAGTCTACACTATAATGAGATGACCACTTTTTAACTGGAAGTAGGACCTCTATTTCTATACAAACTGAGACCTACACGGGAGTAACAGCTGGTCACCTTACCCTCTCCAGATCTTGCCGTAGGTGCATAAACATTCTCATGCGAGTGTGAATGCTTTCCTCTTTTGGCTGCACCAGCCCATTTTCTTCATCCTCCTTTGGAGGAAATAATGGCTTATTGAAGTTACTTTTCCGCTTCAGTTTCCAGTAGTTATAGATAAAGTCCACAGCTAGCATTGGCAGCCCTAGCTCTGTGGCCACATCTTCTACTCGTACCAAGGTATAGAACTCCTCCTCCAGTTCCCGAAGCTTCTGTGCCCGCAGGCTGGTTTTCTCACTTTTGGCCTGGCTCTGCTCTGCAGCCCTGTGGTGGGGGTACTCAGCCTCCCCAAGTTTCTGCCTGTTTTGGCTATGTTTGAGGCAGTATGACTTGAATTTCACTTCGTCTCCCTCATCTAGGATGGTCTTCATCTCGAGGTTGTGCTCAAAAGCACAGGTGACGTGGAAAGCAGTGATGCAGCTTTTTACCGAGCACTGCAGGAAGAAAAGATGTGTCAAGGAGGCAGGGTTGCAGGGAAAGGGAGAGCCCTATGTCTCTGGACCTAAATTGAGAGCTTGTAGGAAGCAAAGGAAAGACAGGAAGAAAACTGGTTTTAAACTGACCACGACAGAGGCTTTATAAATAACCCAGGAAACCTGCTCTTATAGAAAACAGCAAAAAAGAGGCAAAAATATTCAAACTCCTCTTTTAAGGTTTCAGCTCAAGCACTCAAGCATCAAATTTTTCTGAGAAGTCTTCCTTGATTCCCATTAGTCATGTGGTTTCTTCTCTGTGTCTTCCACATCAGCCTATAAATGCTTCCATAATAGTACTTTTCACACTGTCTCTGTAGTATAATAACTGTCAAATCCCTGGCTATAGATGTCAAAGGCAGAAGCTGTGTCATTCATTGTATACTGCCATCAACTATTTAATAAGCAGTTGCTCAGAAAATGCTTCTAAATAAGTGAAAGAGAAAACAAAGTCAATATTACTGCCAGAGCATCCACTGTTTCTAAAATGGTCACAGGAATTCAAACATCTAAGTAACCTAACTTCTTGAAAGAGTTCTCACAGAGCTGAGCTGTCCAATGTGGTAGTCATCTAGCTATGTGCAGCATTTAAATTTAAATTAATTAAAATTACATACAATTAAAACCAGATTTAAATCATACTGAACAGCATAGGTTTAAAACATTTCCATCACTGTGGAAAGTTCTACTGGATGACACAGTTACAGACAATCTGAAATTAAGTTTATAATATTTTGCCATTCATTCATAAATTTAACACATTTATTAAGCATTACTATGAAGCATGCACTGACAATTCATAGGGAGGCAGAGCAGGAAGAACCTGGCTCATGATTGCTATACTCCTGCATTTCATGGTTAGCCTTAATTACCATTTGTTATGGTTACAATGTTACAGCTTTCCTTCTAAAGATTTAAAATGCATGAGTGCATTTATGTATTTATGTAGAGGGAGAGAGGAAAGAAAGGGAGAATTTGTTTCTAAGGAAATAGTGGGAATTCTCATAGTTAAAGCCAAGTCTCAACTCTTGGAAGCCTGTATCTGGAAGGCAGACTGCTCAATTACCTATGTGTTGAGTTTCTTTTTATTGTTATTTATTTATTTATTTTACAGTTGTAGGATACATGTGAGGATTTACTACATAAGTAAATTGCATGCAGGTGAGGTTTGGACTTCTGCAGGCCTTCTCTCCCCCATGAAAGTGGACCTGGTACTCAGTGTATTGCCATGTGCCCCACCCCCATCCTTCCTCTCTCCTTCCCTCCCTTCTGAGTTTCTGATAATTAAAACTGGAGAATGACCATGGATTTGAATAAAGACAAAAAGAATGCAAAGCCTGACAGGTCTTCTTAGATTGAGGAATTCAACACCTAAGAGAATACTGGCAACCATCAAAGCTTTAATAGGGCAGATTCCATTTAAATGAATTCCAGGGATGGAACAGAATTCTAAGATCATCTAAACCAGCCTCACATTTATCATTGCTTGAACTTTCTTTAGAGTACCTGACTTTCTACCTCCATTCCCCACTCTACACACCCTCCTCCACTTTCCAATTAAGTGGTAATCTAGCCACCTACTGAACTCTTCCACCAATAAGAAGCTCACAACTTCCTAAGATGGCCCAACCCGGCTTTGGACAGCTCTATTGGAAAAGTTTGTTAGATTACCTTGAAGGCTCATGAAAATGATGATGGAAGCCCAAGATGTACTTTTACCTGGGTTATTTTCACTATATTTGGCTAAGAAACTATCCAGACATTCAAAAAACAAGAACAAAAGGTATTCTTTAGCAAGAGATTTAAAGTGTTGGGCATAGTGCTTTTTTGCTGTTTAATAACTGCTAAAAATATGGGAAGAAAAAGCAAAGAATTTTCTATTCAAGGGGATGAATGTGTGACATAAAACTATTATTATTAGGAAGCTAAATATAGATAATCTCAGGACAAATGTATAGAACGCTTATAGAATGTAGACACATAAATACAGACATAAATAAAAATTACTCAAAATAAAAGATAAAGCACAGATAAGAACTGGGTACTTCTATGTAAAATAAAATGTCTCTCAGGAAACTCTGCCATAAAACCCACCTAGTTTCAAAAAGAATCATTCTGTGATATTTATAGCTACAGGTCTATATATTTTGGTGGTGAAGAAATACTGGTCAATGGATACAAAGTTACATTTACATTTAGATATGAGGCATAAGTTTTGATGTTGCACAGTAGGGAGACAATGGTAAACAGTAAGATATTGTATTTTACAAAATAGCTAGAAGAGAGGCTTTTGAATGTTCTCATCACAAAGAAATGATGAGGTAATAGACATATTAAATACCCTGATTTGATTATACTACATATATATAGACATCAAATTGTACCCTACAAATATGTACAATTACAATGTGTCGATCAAAAAACAGCAATTTAGAAGATAAAGCTTGATCACCTAGATTGCCAGACAAAAATAAAGTAACATTACTATTTAAAAAAGAAGAAATGCCAACAAAGCTTTGAAGCCAATCAAATACCTATTTACTTTTTTCTAAAATATGTCTGGCACATTCTAATAAACAAAATGTCTTTGTATACATTTCATTTTTTTTTTGAGTTGGAGTCTCACTCTGTCACCCAGACTGGAGGGCAGTGGTATGTTCCCGGCCACCGCAGCCTCGACTTGCTAGGCTCGGGCGATCCTTCCGCCTCAGCCTTCCAAGTAGCTGGAACTACAGGTGTGTGCTACCACGCCCGGCTAATTTTTGATTTTATTGTAGAGATGAGGTCTCACCAAGTTGCCCAGGTGGGTCTCGAACCCATGGGCTCAGGCAATCCACTCACCTCAGCCTCCCAAAGCACAGGAT
>CAUYQG010073838.1:0-17873 GCA_963574415.1 Tarsius wallacei
ATTCATTCTGCTGACTTTTCCCTGAGATGAAGGGACAAGAATAGGACTCTCCCAGGTAACTTTTTTTTCTTTTTTCAAAACATGAGGTCTTGTTATGCTACCGAGGCTGGTCTTGAATTCCTGCGCTCAAGCAGTTCTTTCACCATGGTCTCCCAAAGTGCCCACCTTGTATCCCCTTTTTAAAATGTTATCAATTCAATCTCTTAACATGTTGTTCACTTTTTGTTTAAAATGTAGATTCTGTCAAAAGTTGAAGAATCCATACACCATAAAGAAACAGTGTCTGTATCAATTTGTAGGAAGACTACTTCTCTCACCACTTGTAGCCTTATCTAACACAGGTCAAATTTCACTTCTTTTAGAGCACATTATGTTTTAGGAATGAATGGAACTAACTGTGCTAAGATGTTGTGGTTCCTGAAAGAAGTGATTCTTAGAGGCCTATAAAGGGAAGTATATTTTAAAAACACTTTTTTTAGTTGGAATCTCACTCTGTTGCCTAGACTGTAGTGTAGTGGCATGCTCAAGGTCACACCAGTGTAAACCCGCTGGACTCAGGTGATCCTTCCATCTCAGCCTTCCAAGTGCCAGAACTATAGACATGCACTATCATGCCTGGCTAATTTATTGGTTTTCTTGTAGAGATGAGGTCTCACCATGTTTCCCAGGCTGGTCTCGAACCCATGCGCTCAGACACTCTTCTCACCTTGGCCACCCAAAGTGCAGGGATTACAGGCTTCAGCCACCAACCTGGCCCCAAACCATTTTAAACTTATTTTTAGAATATTTTCATTTCAAATATCATTTACTGAGCAACTCTTGTGTGTGAGAGCCTGAATGTGAGCCTGTGTGAATATGTGTGGCTTATAAGCCTGTGTGTGAGCGTGTGTGAGGCTATGAGTAAGCATGTCCCTGTGTATGAGTATGTGTGAGGCTGTATGAGCATATATTAACCTGTGTGTGAACCTGTGTGTGAGACTTCTGTGACACTGTATGAATGTGTGCCTGTGTGTGAGCTTGTCTGACCCTGTGTGTATGCCTGTGTGTGAGCATTGTGAGATTGTGAAGCTACCTGTGTGTGGTCATGTGTGAGCCTGTGTGTAAGCATATGTGAGTGTGTGTACTACACAGGAGGGAAATTCCTCATCAGGAATAGGAATGACCTGGCCATCCTCCAAACAGTTATCCTTTCTGCATGAAGTTGGCATGCATTGGGGAAGATGGGCGTCATGGGGGAGAAGCTGGTGCCAATGCCTGCCTGCTTACCATGCTTAGGAACATAGCCCTGACCCCTGTGTAGGCCAGTCATTCACTCCCTGTCTTTTCCCTCAACCAGGGGTCATATCCTGCCTCCACCGCAGTTCCAATTACTTTAATATCTCTTCCAACCCTATATTCAACCCTAATACCTCTTCCATACCCTTGCAGTATTTCCCTGCAAGGAATCTCACTAGAATTTGAGTGATGTTTGAGCCTCACCACTACTCTCCCAACAGTTTGGTGCATATGTGTGTGTGCGCGCGTGTATAAGACCAGGCTGGGATTCAATGAGGAAGGTCCCCATTCCTTGTCAAAAGTGTGTGACATCCAGATCACACAGTATCATGTGACTACCACGTCTTGAACAAAATCCATGACCTTCTAAGTAAGAAGAGACATGGTAGTGTGTTCCTAGGAGATCGTTAGATGCACTGGATGTGATGAGCATCTAGCGACAGGAATAGGTACCCGCTTGCAGAGACAGCTCTCTTCCTTCATCTTTCTGCCCCTTTCCCTTCCAGGGACAGGGGAGCTTCATCCAAAGAGTCCACAGCCACAATCATGCCTGGAAACATGTAGCCCTCTAGATTCCCCATTCACACTGGATAAGTGACTTAGTTTTTAGGAATTCACAACACTAAGCATGGCCTGGAATTGGATCGACCCACTATGCCATCTCATGATACACTGGGCCTGATGTGACAAAACATACAAGACAGCCAGTTAATTTAACTGGAAAAAAAATCACTTCAGGCCAGGCGTGGTGGCTCAAGCCTGTAATTCCAGCACTTTGGGAGGCCAAGGTGAGAAGATTGCCTGAGCCCAGTGGTTTGAGATCAACCTGGGCAACTTGGTGAGACCTCGTCTCTAGAATATATCAAAAATATATCAAAAAATAGCCAAGCATGGTAGTATGTGATTGTTCTGACTACTTGGAAGGCTGAGTTGGATCACCTGAACCCAGTGGGTTGATTCTGGGGTGACCATGAGCCTGCCACTGAACTCCGTCCAACCTGGGCAACAGAGACTCTGACTCAAAAAAAAAAAATCACTTCAACCAGCTGCCTGGCCGAGGTTCAATAGAACCACTCTGCTGATTAAATTAGGCATGGACACAGCTGGAGTAGAAATCCTTTTAAGACCTTGAACTTGAGTATTTACATGAACACAGCACTCAATATTTGTTAGTGCAGATGCACGATGGTGACATTTCCAACAATAAGTTTCCAGTTGGCTTCATTTCTGGGTGAAGCAACCTTAATCACCAGGCCTAGTGGCTGCCTTGGCTTCAAGATCTCCCTTCCTGAATAGAGGTGGGTTCTCTCTGAAAGAGTGGGATAGATGTATACCTGGGTCTGCTATTGATTTAGTCTCTTGAAGCAAGTAACTTGCATGCCATGTGCCGCCAACCCCCATCTCTAAGATGGAGATCATTTTTGAACTTATCAAACTGGGTTGATGAGAGGATCAAACATGACATTGCAGGAATAGGGCACAATTCAGTGCCTGGCACTTAGGAAGTTCTTGGGAAATAAAACAGCTATCATCAACATTATTACAAACTGATGAAGTAATAAAACAGACTTTGAAGGGAAATAAACCTAATTTATTTCTAGAAATCTCTTTGAAAGAAATATGATATATGTACACTGCTTATAGTATAAGAGTGCTCATAGAGCCTTGTTTTTAATGGCAAAAATGTGGTAATGACCTTCATATCCACTGACAGGTGACTGATGCTGTAGACAGGTAGTTCCAAGCCCAACTGTCCGAAGAGAGATTATGGCCCCAAGTTCCTCTCAAGTCCTGTTCTCATGGCGAGTCAAGGTGTCTTTCTTGTCTCTACTGCGGCACACCTTTTGAAGGATATTGGTACCTGGATCTGGAGGGAGGTAAGCCTAAATCTTTGTGCCTCTGCTCTTGACCCCATAGCTGCAGGTGATCTTTATCACAGAGAGGAGGTCTACATTAGGCATAGCAGCTCTCCATAAAGCTCAAAAGTCTTACTTCAGGTGTGGAAGCCATTCAACGGGTGTAGGGCCTTCTTATCATGTAGAGGAGCTCTTCATGAGGTGCAGAAGCTCATCATCAGAGCATGATCTCTTGATCAAATGGGGGATCTCTTCTTCAGTTGCAGAAGATCTCCCTTAGGCTCCAGCACTCTAGTGTTGGGATCTCCCCCAGGTGCAAGGCTGTTCACCAAGGGCAGGGGTTCTTCATAAGAGTCCAGATTTTCTCTCAGGTGCAGGGGCTTTTCAGTAGGTGTGTGAACTTTCCCTTAGTGGCAGAGGCTCTTCCCCAGGTGTAGGGCATCTTCCAGATTCAGGGGCTCTCCCTAAGGTACATGAGCTCTTTCTCAAGTCCAGGAGGTTTTCATCAGGAACAGTGCTCTCCCTTAAGTGCAGGGGTTCTTCATCCCTCAGGTGAAGGAGCTATCACTTAGGTGCAGAGACTCATCATCAGGTACTGGGCTCCCCATCAGATTCAGTGTCTGTCTGTTCTTTGTCAGGTGCAGGGTTCTTCCTTAGGTGCAGGGGCTCTCCCTCAAGTTTAGAACTTTTCCTCAGCTGCAGGGCACTCTCTTAAGTAAAGGGACTCTGTCAAGTGTAGGGACTCTCCCTCAGGTGGAAGCCTCTTTCTTCAGTGCGGAGGGTGGGGGAGCCCTCCCCCTGCAGGGGACTTTCCCCCTGGTGCAGGACTCTCCCTGGTGCAAGACTCTCCCTGAGGTTCAGACTTCTTCTTAAGGTGACAGTTTCTTCCTCAGATTCAGGGGGGCTCATCTGGTATTGGTTGTCTCCCTCATATGTGGGGGCATTTCTTCAGGTACAGGGCTCTAACCCATATGAAGGGGCTCTTGCAGTACAGGGGCTCTTTATCAGGTACAAGGCTCTTTTCCAGGTGTAGGAGCTCTTCCTCATGAGCTGAACACTTTCTCCGGGTGCATGGGCTCTCCCTTGGTGCTGGAATTCGTCTTTAGCTGTAGGGCTTTTCCTCAGTTGCACAGCTCTGTCTTTGGTGCAGAAATATTTCTCAAGTGCATGGCTTTTTCTCAGGTGATTGGCTCTTTTTCAGGTTCAGGGCTTTCCTTCAGGTGCAGGGGCACTCCTTCATGTGCCAGGGCACTTTAGGTGCAGGGCTGTCACATAGGTTGAGGGGTTCTTTCCCATGTTCAGGAGCACTTTCTCAGTGGTCAGGGCTCTCCCAGGTGCAGGGTCTGTTCGTCAGGTGCTTGGCTCTTCCTTAGGTTCAGGGGAACTCCCTTGGGTATTGGAGTTCCCCATGAGATTCAGTAGTTCTTCTTCAGATTCAGCACTACTACTCAGATGCTGGAGATCTTCCTCATGTGCAGGGGCTCTTCACTAGGTACTGGGCATTTATTCAGGTGCAGGGATCTTCTGATTTTGGACTCTCCCTAAGGTGCAGTGACTTGTCTCAGGGACTGGGCTCTTTCTCAGGCGTAGGGCTCTTATTCAGGTGCAGGGCTCCTAGTCAGGCGCAGGAACATCTCCTCAGAGGCTGGTCTCTCGGTAAGTTCTGTGGCTCTCCCTCAGGTGCAGGAGTCTTTTTCGGGAAGAAGTCTCTCCTTCAGGTGCAAGGCTCTCTATCACATGCAGGGCTCTATCTCAGGTGCAGGACTCTGCTTCTGGTGCATGCATCTCCCTCAGGGGCAAGTATATCCTTCCTGTGTATGAACTCTTCATAGGTTGCAGAGTTCTCCCTTAGATGCAGGGGAACTTCTTCAGATGGAGGGTCTCTCCTTCATGTGCAGGAGTGCTTTTCCAGGTACAGTGCCCTCTCTCAGGAAAAGGGCTCTCTTAGTGCAGGGGTTCTCCATCAGGTGTAGGGGTTATTCCTCAGGCGCCAGATTCAAATGCGCAGGGATTCTTTCCCAGGTTTAGGACCTCTTCTTCAGGGAAAAGACTCTCCCTTAGGTGCAAGGGCTCTTCATCATTTGTGTGGTCTCTCCCTCAGGAGCAGAGGCTCTCCTTCGCTTGCAGGACATCTTCTAAGTTCAGTGATTCAACCTCTGTTGCAGGAGCTCTCTCTCTCTCTCTCTCTCTCTCTCTCTCCCCCTGGTGCAGGCAGTCTTTCTCAGGTGCTGAGACTTTCTCTCAGGTACAAGGCTTTGTTTTCAGTGCAGGGGTTATTCATCAGGTGCAGTGACTCTCCCTCAGGTGCAGAAAATCTTTATAATGAGTGCTGCCAATCAGATTCTGAGTGGCTACCTCATGTGGTAGGACTTTTCTTCATGTGCAGGGGTAATTCTTTAGGTGCAGGTCTCTTCTTCAGCTGAGGGGCTCTTTAGCAGTTTCTGGGGTCTCTGTGAGATGTGGGGGCTGTCCCACAGGAACAGGGCTGTCCCTCAGGTTCAGCCCTTTGACTCCGGTGCAAGACTCTTCCTTAGGTGCAGGGGCTTTTCACAAGTGCTGTGATCTCCCTTAGGAGCAGTAACTCTCCCTCCAGGTTAGGGCTGTCCCTCAGTTGCAGGAGTTTGTCTTCAGGTATCATGCTCTTTCTCAGGTGCAGGATCCCTTCATTAGGCATAGAGGCTCTTCCTCTGGTGCAGTGGTTCTTCCTCAGGTACTGTGGTTCTTCCACAGGTATGGGAATGTCTCAGTTTCAACAAGTCTCCTTCAGATGTGGGGGCTCTTCCTTAGGCACCGGGAGAGCAGAAGCTCTCCATCATGTGCAGGAGCTCTTTCTCAGGTGCATCAGCTTTTTCTCAGGGACAGAAGTTCTTTTTCAAGTGTAGGGCTTTCCCTCAGATTCAGGGGCGTGTTGTCAGGTTCTGGGCTTTATCCCAGTTGCAGGGCACTTTCTCATGGTCTGTGTGCTCTCTCAGGTGTATAGGCTCTCCATCATGTGTCTGGTGCAATTCCTCAGGTGCTGGGCTGTACCTTAGGTTGAGGACCTCTTTCCAAAGTCCAGGGGCTCTTTCCTAGAGGCAGGGGTTCTCCAGGTGCAAAGGCTATTGGAAAGGTGCAGTGTTGTCCCCCAAGTGTGGGGGCTCTTCATCAGGTGCTGGGCTTGTCCTTAGTTGCAGAGATGCCCCATCAAGTGAAGAGAAAGCCCTCAGATTCAGTGCTCTTACTCAGGTACAGATATTTTTCAGGGGCTCTTTATCAGATGCTGGGCTTTTGTTAGGTGCAGGAGCTCTTTTTTAGGTGCAGGGCAGTCCACCAGATATTACACCCCCTCCTAATGAGACTGGACTGTCCCATGGGTTGGGAGTGCATCCTCAGGTTGAAGGACTCTCCTTCATGTGCAGGAGAACTTCTTCAGGTGCAGAACTCTCACACAGGTTCAGGGTCTCTTCATTAGCTTCTAGATTTTCTCAGCTGCAGGGATCTATCTCAGGTACAGGACTTTTTCTCCAGTGCCTGATTCTTTGCCAAGTGCGAGGTTCTTCTTAGGTGCAGGTTCTCTCCCCAAGGAGGATTGCCCCCCCCATATTTAGGAGGTCTTTTCCAGGGGCAGGGGCTCTTCTTGATACAGGCACTCTTCCATAAGTGCAAGGTTCTCCTCCAGTTGCAGGAGCTGACCGTCAGTTGCTGAGAGAGCCTTCAGGTGGAAGGACTGTATCTTAGGTAAAGTTCTCCCTCAGAATCAGTGCTGTTACTCAGATGCCAGAGATGTACTTCAGATTCAGGGCTGTCCCTTAGATTGAAGGCCTCCTTCCCATGTCCAAGGACTTTTCCCCAGGGACATGGGTTCTCCAGGTGCAAAGGCTGTTGGAAAGGTGCAGGGCTCTCCCCCAAGTGCAGGGACTCTTCATCAGGTGTTGGGCTCGTCTTTAGGTGCAGAGATCCTCCCTTTGGTGAGGAGGAGCCCCTGGGATTCCGTGGTCTTTTTCAAGTGCAGGTGCTCTGTATCAGATATTTGGCTTTATTTACTTACTTTTTTCTGCTTGGGTTCTTTCTTAGGTCCAGGGCTCTCCTCCAGGTATTAGGTTCTCCCTAACATGCAACAGTTCTCCATCAGGGACTGGACTATCCCTCAGGTGCAAGGCTCTTTCTTCATTGCAAGGACTTTTCATGAAGTGCGAGGACTCTGTCCATTGCAGGAGCTCTTTCGCAGGTTCTGGGACTCTTTATAAGGTGGGCATTCTCCTTCAGATGCAGGGACACTTCCTCAGGGGGAAGGCCTGTCACTCACATGCAGGAGAGCTTCTTGAGGTGCTAGGCTTTCCCCCAGGTACAGGAGCTATTTTAGGTTGTGGATTTTTGTCAGTTGCATGGCTCTATCTCAGGTACTGGAGTCTTTCTCAGCAACTAGATGAGTGGTTGTTTGCCCATGTGCAGGGTTCTTAGGTGCAGGTACTCTCAGGTGGATGGACTCTGCCCCATATTTAGGGGCTCTTCTCTGGGGCAGGGACTCTTCCAGGCACAGGGGCTCCGAAAATAGTACAAACTTCTCTAACTGTAGGAGCTTATTAGTTGCTGAGAGATCCCTCATGTGCAAGGGCTGTAACTTAGATAAAGAGAATATCCCTGTGGAGCATGTCTCCCTCAGACTCAGCAGTATTATTCAGCCACTGGAGATGTCACTCATGTGCAGGGGCTCGTTGCCTGTTGGACTTTCTCTTCAGGTGCAGGGCATATTCCAGATGAGGGGCCTCTCCCTAAGGTGTAGGAGCCCTCTCTCAGGTTCAGGGTGTCTCTTCCAGATGCAGGAACTTTCGCTCAGGTTCCTTGCTCTTCCTCAGGTGCACGAACTTCTCTTCTGAAGTTGCATCTCTTTCTCATGGGCAGTGGCTCTCCCTCAGGTGCAGGAACTGTCCGTCAGGTGCTGGGGTTTTTCATCAGGTGCTGGTTCTTCCTCAGTTTCAGGGGCTTTTCTTCAGTTACAAGGCTCTCCTTCTGGTACAGGGACTCTGTATAAGGTTAGTGCTGTTCCTCAGATTCAGGATGGCTCCCTCACATGGTGGGACTCTCCTTCATGTGCATGGGAATTTATTCAAGTGTAGGGCTCTTCCTCAGCTGCAGGGGCTCTTCATGAGGTGCTGGACTATCTCTCAGGTTTGGGGGCTGTGCTGCAGGTACAGGGCTGTCCCTCAGGCGCTGCCCTTTTACTCAGGTGCAACACTTTCCCAGGTTCAAGAGCTTTTCACTAGGTGTTGTGATCTCCTTCAGGGACAGGGGCTCTCCCTCTGACGTACGGCTCTCCCTCAGGTGCAGGAGTTTGTCTTTAGGTATGGGGCTCTTCCTTAAGTGCATGGCCCTTCATTAGGTGCACAGTCTCTTCTGGTGCAGTGACTTTTTCTCAGGTTTAGAAACAACTTCTCCTCAGATGCAGCAGTTATTTGGCAGGTTTAAGGCTGTCCCTCAGATGCAGAGGATCATTGTCTGGTTCTGGTCTTTGTCTCAGTGGCTGGGCTGTAACTCAGGTTCACAGCTGTTTTTAAGGTCCATACCTTTTCTCATGTGCCAGGTTTACTCTCAGGTGGAAAAGCTCTCCATCATGTGTCTGACACACTTCCTTAGGTACAAGACTGTCCCTTAGCCTGAGGGCCTCTTTCCAAAGTCCAGGGTCTCTTCCCCAGGGGCAGGAACCCTCCAGGTGCAAAGGCTGTTTGAAAGGTTCAGGGCTATCCCCTGAGTATAAGGGCTCTACATCAAGTTCTGGCCTCCTGCTTCAATGCAGAGGCACTCCCTCAGGTGAGGAGGAATCCCTCAGAGTCAGTGCTTTTACTCAGGTGCAGGAGACCTTTCTCATGTGCTTGGGCTTCTCATCAGATGCTGGTCTTTTTGTTTGGTGCAAGGGTTCTTTCTTAGGTGCAAGGCACTCCCCCAGATACTAGGTTCTCCCTAACATGCAAAACTTGCCATCAGGGACTGGACTGTCCCTCAGGTGCAAGGCTCTTTCTTTCAGGGACTCGTCATCAGGTGGGAGGACTCTCTGTCAGGTGCAGGAGCTCTCTTTTATGAGCTTGAACTTAGTTTTACATCAACACAAAATCAAGATTTCTTAAAAGAATGTGCTAGATGGTAACATTTCCAAGAAAAAGCTTCCATTTGACTTTCTGTCTGGGAGAAGCAACCAACATCACTAGGCCCATTGGCTGCCTTGTCTCCAAGCTTTCTCTTCCTGAATAGATGTGGGTTCTCTGAAAAATGGGATAGACTCTGGGTTAGAATGCATGGGTCACGTATTGGTTAAGTCACTTTAACCAAGTAAATTGTATGCCCTGTGCCTCCATCCCTCATCTCTAACACATTTACCTGGTGAAGCAGTCAGCAAACTACCACCCTCAACTCAAATATGGTGCCCGCTTCTTTCTTGTAAATAAAGTTTTATTGTAACACAACCATGCCCACCAATTTATGTATTTTCTATGGCTGTTTTCCCACATGTACAACAAAAGAGATCAATATTCTGCTTGTGCATTTAGTGTGTTGAAAATACTTCACCATTTCACCACCTGATGCTTACAGAAGAGAGCTTGCCAACCCTTGATCTTTCATTTAATCATTTCCTGTAACTTGGTGAGGTATGTATCATTATTTCTCCAGTTTTGCAGATGAAGAAATGAAGCATACAAGGAGTTAATGCGTGCAAGGCCAAAGGGCTCACACATCGTAGAGCCACGGATCGAATTCAGGTCTCTTGACAGCCCATTCATTATCTCCTTCTACAGAACCTGCCAATCATCTATACTCAGCAGCAAGAACTATTTTCTAGTGCTGAGGAAATGCTTTATCAAATGTCACATGCATATTCTTTCTAAAGGAAATCTAATGTGTTTGCAAAGCCATCAATCCCTAGGAATTCAGTACATGGGCAGACACCAGCATACAGACTTGTGTAACAGAAGGACTTTTAACCTCTGTCTCTACCATTTTTATTCATTTAAATAGTTTTTCCTATTTTTTCTGTACCTATTAATTTAATAAATTTTAAAATCCAGTCACGTGTGCCAATGTTTAATGAGAATAGCACAGCATCCCCAAGGCTCCAAGGAGTTTCATTTGTTAATTTCCTCTTAATGATACATCACAAGTTTCCCATAATTTCATTTTGGAGGTAATGGGAGATCCTTTCAATAGAATAAGGCTTTTGGCTACTGGAGTGTTATGAGCAAGTTACATGCATTGTGGTGGTTAAGGGCAGGGCTGGAACTCAGCCGCTGAGCTTTTAATTCATGCTTCCTTACTTAATGACTCTGTGACTTGGAAGAAAGTGAGCTACTTTCTCCATGCCTCAGTTTCCTCATCTGAAAATGGACACAGGCATAATTGGGCAACAATGCCTGACACAAATTAAGAACTATGTATGAGTTTGCTCATATGGGAGGGTGGAGGACTTGTCCTTAAATGTGATTCTGTGTCCCATAACTCCTTTATCAGACTGTAGTGATCATTGCTCACAGGGTGTCCAGACATCATCATTCTGAACATCCTTCTTGACAATGTGCTGAAACCTGGAGCTGGGCCGGGGGCGCTGGTTCGAGCCTGTAATCCCAGCACTTTGGGAGACCAATTTGAGAGGAATGCCTGAGTTGAGGGGTTTGAGAACAGTATGAGCAACATGGTGAGGCCTCGTCTCTACAATAAATCAAGAAATTAGCTGGGTGTGGTAACACATACCGCGGGTTCAGCTACTTGATAGGCTGAGGTGGAAGGATCGCCAGAGCCCAGCAGGTCAACAATGGAGTGGTTGTGAGCTAGCCACTGCACTCTAGCCTGGGCGACAGAGTGAGACTCCAACCCAAAAGAAAAAGAAAGAAAAAGAAAATAATAAATATGGTACTGAGCATGACCTTCTAAAGCCAGTAGCTCTCTCTGTTCCTGTGTTTAATGGTTCAAACAGATGGTTTTTGAAGTCCCATACTCACTGTTTTTGTGTTTTCTGGTGTCTTTCCCATATTTATCATTGTCATTTCCTCTACCCTTTGCTCTGTTACATTTTGCAATTGCTGTTTCTGATCCATTGTGGGTTTATAAAGCAAAGCAAGTAGTTGTGTTTTCATGAAGATGATTTAGAGTTTGCGTAGGTTTCCTGCCCTCATAGCAGGCACTTGAAGCCCTCCAAAACCTGGGCAGCCAAAACAGGACATGAATGCATTTGACCTTAAGTCTCTAGTTGACAGAAAACATTCACACTGTTGTCTTTTCATAGCAATTCAACCAGGCTCCCTTCAGAATATTCGGGCCTAAATTTGTCCAAGAAAATCCTGCTGCCAAACCTCATCTCTGCCTGGAAAATTGCACTGGGTTTTTCATGAACCAGTCTATTTCATTCCTGACACCTAATGATTAATCTGCCCACATCACCATGAGGATCATCATTGCCCAATTACAGCATACTTGGAGATCTAATTACATTCATCAATTCTAGTGTGGCTGAGTTATTGACATAAATGTGAATTAGCTTATTTGTCTGCAACCAAAGGACAGTAACAGAATTTAGAAAGTATGCCTAGATAACACTCAACATGGGTGAGAGGATGTCTAATTCAGAGACCTATACAAGGGGAAGTTTCCTGGGACTTAACAGTTGACAGAAGTTCTCTGGCAATATTAACCTCACCTGTCATCAACCCTTTGGATGTATTATCTACCAGGGTAATAGATAACTACGAAACTAGTAAGAAACAAAGTATGTAGCTTTTTTCAAGAATAATACATTTTAGAATTCTAGGAAAGAAAGATGTTTTGTGCTATTAAGGTCAACATCTGCTTTTTTCCTAAGGACATGGATCCATATATTAATTGCAACAAATGCAAACTGGTTCTAAGTGAAATAAATCAAGCACATAAGACAAATATTGCATTATTTCACATATGAGATACCAATACTGGTGATGTTCATAAAGAAAGAAGAGGGTAGAATGGTGGTTTCTGGGGGCAGAGGAGATGGAATGTTGTTATTTAATGGGTATAGAGTTCCAGTTTTGCAAGATGAAAACAGTTCTGGATGCATGGCGACGTGAATGTGTTTAATACTAGTGGATTGTACACTTACAAATGGTTAAGATAATCAATTTTATGTTGCATGTACAAGGGGAACCCACCCCAAAACCCAGGATTATCTCTTGGTGTATCAGTGAGTATTGCTATTAGAAGCTGTGTAGGGTTTCAGTGAATTTTTTTTTTGAAATTCTTTCAACACCTTTGTCCATTTCACGATGAATGATTTACGAGTGCACCTGTCTACATGTCACAGAGTGTCAGCAGTTCTGACTAAAAATGGGATGACCCCCATACTCCACCCTCCCTATTCACCTGATCTTGCCCTTAAAGACTTTTTTTTTGGTCTTCCTCAATGAAAAAAGTCTTCAAAGGGAAACATTTTGCTGATGTGGAAGAGGTGAAAAAAATGGCAGAAGCACTAAAGGGCATCCAAATGTACAAGTTCAAAAACTGTTTTGAGCAGTAGAAAAACACCTAGAAAATAGGTGTATTGCATCAAATGGAGAGTGCCTTGAAGGTGACTGAAAAACATGTAAGTATAAACACACTTTTAAAAAAATAAATAAATTCTGTTTTGGGGGGAGGTCCTCCCTATTTTACTACAATTCAAAAAAAGAAAGAAAGACGATAAAAAAAAACCAACTATACAAACAAATGTAAACAACAATAACTGATTCAGGCAAAAAGCCTGGATTCATTATAAGTTTTAATGGGGATTGTTTCATACAAGTAATCAAAAGTTTACCCAGCATGGGAAGGACTGCTCAAGCAAAGTCAGAGAAGCTGCTAGAAGGCCCTGAGAATCATGTCAGTTGCCTGCAGCACCCAGGGAGCTGATGCTTGGGAAGAAGGCAGCAACCCACTGGCCACACTTCATTCTCACTGTCCATGCCCAAGTGCCTGTCTGCACCTGCCACTGGGGAACAATGCCTTCCCTGTTTCTCTAACTTTCCAGTCTCATGCAACCGACTCTCACTGGCAGACCCTAACTGAAACTCTACCTGCAAGAAACCCTAGATCATCCTGATAGAGTTTTAGAAGCGTGGAGGCAGTGCTAAATGTTGATGATTGGGTCCTATCTCCTCCTGGAATCTTTAAAGGGTGAAAATTGAGGCAAACCCACACGTTTTGAAACTGCCACCATAGTTGGAGAACATATACTGGGTGAGGTAGGAAAGGAAGCTAAGCAAGGGGAAGACAGGAACTGCACTGAGGACCTTGCACTCTGACAGTGTTCCGTAAAAGAGCGTAAAACTGGTGATATAAAGATCATTTTAGGAACTAGAGTGACCTATGAAAGAAATAGGAATTTATCTTAATGTGTATTAGAGAACATATAAGCACAGAAAACTGTGATTTCAGAGACGTTATTGATGATACGTGGCTAAATTTGGCAATATCTTGTTGGTGTATCTTTCACAGAGAGCACAGATTATAATTCCTGAGCTCAGGCTAGAAATGAATATGTTCCTTCAATAAAATAAAATTTAAAAATAGAAGAAAATAAGATTTCCAAAGTCTGAGGAACACTAAACATTGATGACTTGCAGTCATTTGTAAACATTTTTTATTGCATATTTGGGTGCTTGTTTTCCAATAGAAATAGTAGACAAAAATTATTATAGAGAAGCTTTTTAAGAACTTTAAATATAATTAACACACAATAAACTGTGTTAGTTGCGAGCAAACACTTTGATGGTTCAATATATGCACACGCCTGTGAAAGAATCCCCACAATCAAGAAATGGACATATTTATCTCTTCCAAAAGATTTCTCATGCCACTTTGTTATCCTCTCACCACTCAGACTAGCCTCCTCAGACAACGCTTGCCCTGCCCTATGCCACTAGAGATGAGGTAGAATTTTTATTGAACATTATATATACAAAGGGTATCTCACAATGTGTACAATTTTTTTCTGGATTTTTTTGGTCGTACAGTTATTTTGAAATTCACCCATGTTGTAATATGTAATAATATTTTTTACTTTTGATTGATGATTACTATTTATTGTATAAACTACTGATTGTGTATCTATTAACCTGTTGATGGGCATTTTGGTGGTTTTTGGTGTGGGTTTATTCCAATTACAGCTGTAGTGAATGTTCATGTAGAAGTTGTATATGGATATATCTATCATGTATTTTGGGTAAATATCTAGAATTTGGATGACTGGATCATATGATAATTTTATGTTTAATTTTGAAGAAAGTACCAAAGTACTTGAATTGCAGAGTAGTTGTGAAGGTGGTTCTTCCACATCCTCACCATTAGTCTTGTCAATTGTTGCTATTTGAATAGGTGTGTAGTAGTGCCTCACTGTGGTTCTAATTTTCATTTTTCTAGTGACTAATGTTGCCAAATATATTTTTATGCACGTACTCCCTATACCTATGTTGGTGAAGCATCCATTCAAATCTTGGGGCCTTTTTAAATTGTGTTGTTTATTTTCTTCTTGAATTTTGAGAGTTCTTTATATTCTAGATAGAAATGCCTTGTCAAATATGTGATTGGCAAATGTTTTCGCACAGTGTGTGGCTTGCATTTTTAATTATCTTAAAAGTAAAAGCAGGTTATAATTTTGATTAACATTAACAGTATTAGTATTCTTTGTTCTTTTCTTAAAATTATTTTGGTTATTTTAGGTCTTTTGCTCTTCCATATAAATTTTAAAACGAGTTTGTCGATTTTTATTTTAAAAGTCTTCATAAATTTTAACCTAGAATTCATTGAATCTATGGATCGATTTGGGAAGAACTGACATGTTAACACTATTGAGAGTTCTCATCCAAGGACGTGATATATCTCTTCATTTATATGTCTTTAATTTTCCCTGCCAAATCTTACAGTTTTCAGTGTACAGATCTTTCCCATTGTAATGATCTATCCCTATTTTATATTTTAGATGAATGACAAGTGGGGTTTTCATTTTTATGTCTGGTTGTTGCAAGTGTATAGGGATACAACTCATTTTCATAGTTTGTTCTTACAGAATCTTGTGCTTGAATACGACATGTGCTCTAAACTCACTTGACGTTCTAGTAGGTGTATTACAGAGTCAATTGGATTTTCCAAATGTATCTTTTAATGTATTTTATATGGGCTATCATTAAAGATGATTTTCCTAATCTTTTCCATCAGGATGCCTCTTATTGCTTGTTGTTGCTTTGTTGCACTGGCTGGAACCTCTAGTGTCTTGGTGCATAGAAATGATCAAAACAGGCATTTTTGTCTTGTTCTGGATCTCATGAGGAAAGCATTTAGGCTTTACACTAGGAGCGATGTCAGTTTTGCAACTTTATCTAATCACAGTATAAGTTGAAGTGATATTATACTACTTTACATATAATCTTAGAACTTGAAACAGTGTACTGTGATGTTTCTCCTCCCAGATCTTTTACAACTGTATGACAATTGTCATACGTTTACATAAAACTCCCACTGTATTTGTCTTTTTATTTGTTTTAACAGTTGATTGTATTTTAAATATTTTTAAATATTAAGAAAAAACCTTATGTATTTAACAGTGTATATATGTCCATATTTCCTTGTGAAATTATTTTCTTTTTGCCTAAAGGATTTCTGTTAATATTCCTTGTAGTGTGAGTTTGCTAGTGGTGAATGCTTGTGTACCTTTTTCTGTTTAAATAAGTTTATTTTGCCTTTGCCTTTAAAATGACTTTTCTGGAGATAAAATTCTACATGGATAACTTTTTCTGTTAGTCTTTACAATCTACTTTATTCTTGCTTGGCTTGTTTTTTACAAGAAATCTGCTATCATTTTATTACTCTGTATCTAACATTGCTTTTATCTCTGTTTTATCTGTTTTTAAGATTTTCTCTTTATCACTGGATTTGAGGAATTTTTCTTTTTTTGAGGGTCTCCCTCTGTTGCCCAGACTGGAGTGCAGTAGCCGCTCCCAGTCACTCAGCCTCGACCTGCTGGGCTCAGGCGATCCTTCCGCCTCAGCCTTCCGAGTAGCCAGAATTACAGGCCCGTGCTACCGTGCCCGGCTGATTATTGATTTATTGTAGAGATGAGGTCTCACCAAGTTGCCCAGGTAGGTCTCGAACCCGCGAGCTCAGGCAATCCACTTACCTCAGCCTCCCAAAGCATGGGATTACAGGCTGAGCCACCGAGTCCGGGTGAGGAATCTTTCTGTGTGTATTTTTTTATGCTTTTGATGCTTTGGGTTAGTCTCATTGACTTTTGCCGTGGGATGCCATTATATTTCATGAAAATAGTTTATCATCTTTAGACTTTGCCTTTATAGTCCTTTAGTTGCTTATTGCAGGGCCAATAACTCCCCACTCCTTGAGTGAAATCTGTTGTGTTCTCTCTGCAATACTCGGAGAATTCTGAGGTTTTCCAGTTGGGCTGGTGAGAACAGGAGCTATCCATGTCCCTGCACACTGGTACCACCAATTCTTTCATACCATTCTTTCCCCAACTTCTGGCAGTCTTCCATCTCCCTGTGTTGACCAGGCTTCTGCTTCATATTCACTGGGGTTCCTCTGAGGTGCTTTGGGGTTCTATTTCCAACAAGAGTGCTTTTCTCTCAAGTATGTTGTCTTGTTACTTCCAGATGTTCTGATCTTGGACCCTCAACTCTATCTCCTTTAGCCAGACTGCTGGGTTCTTGTCTTCCTCCCCAGATCAGAGCAGCGATACTCTCAAGGCAGAATGTGAGAACTATTGCAGTATCCAACCAGTTTACTTCCCATGTCTCAGGGATTACTGCTGCGGATGTCCAGTGTCTTGACATCTATTGCTTCATAGTTTATTTATCAAACAAATGACAATCATTAACTCAATTGTGGTCATTTCACAAGGCATATGTATATCAAAACATTGCATTGACATGGTAAACATATACAGTTTTTATTTTCAATAATACCTCCTTATTATTTGTATTTTCAGTATATGTATGTTCAGATTTGTATTTTCAGTATTTTTGTCAGTGTCAGGTGGGTGGTTAAAACCAGCTCCTGTACACTATAGTGATTGAAAGCGGAAGTGATTATACTGGTTTTTAAAGTAAAATTTCTGTGAATAACCTTAAGTAGAAATCTATACACAGTGTATATAAAGAAAAATATACAAATTTTTGATGTATCTCAATAATAAAATTTAACAAAGTGAAAACACCTGTAGAACAATCAACACAATTAAGATGCACTATGCAACTGGCACTCTAGAATATCTTTGTTGCAGCTTTGTAAGTCACTACTTCCCCAGAATTAACTACTGTACTGACTCTCATTGACCACGTGTGTATGTTTTTTGTCTGTGTGAAATGCTTGAGGCAAAATTTTCCAATGTCTCTGTTACATTTCCTCTCATATATAATGTTTCTGTGGAATGCCGTTTCATTGGCGTTTTTATCTTTTTTTTTGAGTTGGAGTCTCACTCTGTCACTCAGACTAGAGTGCAGTCACCGCTCCCAGCCACCGCAGCCTCAACCAGCTGGGCTCCGGCGATCCTTCTGCCTCAGCCTTCCAAGTAGCTGGAACTATCGGCACGCGATACCATGCCCGGCAAATTTTTTTTTTATTAATCAGTATTTTTTATTATCATATTGTGGGGTACAGTTAAGGATTAGATATACAAATATGCTTCGTTCAGACACCCTTGGTGATAAGAGTTGTCTCCCCGTCCCCAGACAGATATTGAGTATCATTAATCCCATCCCCCCTCTC
>CAUYQG010073839.1:0-23022 GCA_963574415.1 Tarsius wallacei
AATAAATTAGTGAACATTAGATGGGGACATTGTCCTGGATCATCCAGGTGACCTGATAGAGTCACAGTGGGCCTTATATTCATAAGGGGCACAGGAAGAGTCAAAATCAGAGAAGAAGCAATGTGATGATGGAGGCAGAGGGAGAAAATGCACTGTGACACAGCTATGAACCAGGAAATGAGGGTAGGTTCTAGACACTGGAACAGGCAAGGGAGTCGATGCTTTCCTAGAGCTTCCAGGGAAACCAACCCTACCCTAACACATTCAGTTTAGCTTTGGAAGACTCCTAAATTTTAATAGAATAACTTCATATTATTTTAAGCCACTTTGTGGTCATTTGTTACAGCAGCAATAGAAAACTAATACACAGTATATAATGGTGTTTGAGAATCACTGTGCCTCAACAGATTAGTTGAAGAAATTAAATAAGATAGCTAGTGTGAAAATGATGGGATTCATATTGACATATATACAGTATACAGTAGTGACTCTAGAAAGGGTATTTTGGCTATCAAAGACAACAAAAGCAAACATTAAGACAGCTGCATAACTTGATAACCTAATGAAATGGAGGACTTTCTAACATCACACAACCTCCCAAGGCTGAAACAAGAAGACATTGAGATACTAAATAGACCAAAAACAACCCAGGAAATTGACTCTTTCATTAAAAAACTACCTACAAAAAAACCCCCAAAACCAAAAAACCCTGGACCAGATGGATTTTCAGCAGAATTCTAAAAAACGTACAAGGAGGAACTGATACCAATCCTATTGAAAGTATTCCAGACAATTGAGAAAGATAGAATTCTCCCCAAATCATTTTATGAAGCTAACATCATACTGATACCCAAACTGGGTAAAAATACAACAAAAAAAAAGAACTACAGGCCAATATTCCTAATGATCATGGATGCAAAAATTCTCAATAAGATTCTAGCAAGTTGGATCCAACAACACATCTCAAAAATCATCCACCATGACCAAGTAGGCTTCATCCCCAGGATGCAGGGCTGGTTCAACATTCACAAGACCATAAATGTAATTAAGTACATCAATAGATGTAAAAACAAGAACCACATGATAATATCATTAGATGCAGAACAGCTTTTGATAAAAGCCAGCATCCCTTCTTGATGAAAACTCTCAAACACCTAGGCATAGAAGGAAATATTTCAAAATAGTAAGCACCATCTACAATAAACCCACAGCTAGCATATTGCTAAATGGACGGAAACTGGAAACATTTCTCCCTAAAACCAGAACAAGACAAGGATGCCCAATCTCACTCCTCCTTTTCAACCTAGTTTTGAAAGTCCTAGCTAGAGCAATCAGACAAGAGAAGGAAATCAAGGGTATCCAAATAGGAAAAGACTAAGTTAAGTTCTCCCTCTTTGCTGATGAGATGATCCCCACATCTTTAAAATAAAAAAACGAATTAAAAATAAAAAATAATAAAAAAAAGATCCTGGTTGGGCACAGTGGCTCATGCCTGTAGTCTCAACACTGAGAGGTGGAACAGGAGGACTGCTTGAGCCCAGGAGTTCAAGACCAGCCTGGGCAACATAGCGAGACCTCGTCTCTACAAAAAAATTGTAAAAAGTAGCCAGGCATAGTGGCTTGCACCAGAAGTCTAAGCTACTTGAGAGGCTGAGGTGGAAGTATCGCCTGAGCCCAAGGGGTCAAGGGTACAATGAGCCATGACTATGCCTCCACCCTCTAGCCTGAGTGACAGAGTGAGACCCCCTAAATAGAAAAGGAAGGAGGGAAGGGAAGGGAGGAAGGAAGGAAGGGGGAAAGAGAGAAAAAGAGAAAAATTGGCAATCCCATAAATAAAGAGAGAGAAGGAGAAAAGAAATATAGCTTGTCCTCTTGATAAGTACATTATTTTAAGGAGCAATAGAAAAGAGACTTCAAAAAGGGATACTCTAAGAAGCCAGACTTATAAATAAAGAGTAGCTTATATGGTATGACTTGAAAAACAAAGAGCTGAACCTACCCTAAGCATCTCCTGCATTTATACCTTGGTTGGTATTAGGAGCATTTGTAACACACATCTGTAAAATATTGATTTCCCATTTTCTGAACACACTTTCTATTTTAAGAATCTGCCTCTCACTATGGAAATAGAAGGAAAGTTTACTCTCTTCCTATCTCTGGCAGCCAGAGTAAGAGAAGATAAGAACTGGACTGTTGAATGTTCATACATAGAACATTGAATCTTATGAGGTGAGAAAGAGGGATGCCAAGGAGTTCTAAACTTATTGATGGAAGAATTCTTGGCCTTAATGGGATAGTGAAAGTACCACTAATCTTGGCTTCCTAACCAGATTGTTTCTGTGGTGTGAACTTGGATAAGACTTCCTGATACCCAGTCTTCCTTGGTTTTATTTTGCCTGTGTTTTGAGTCAGGTTTTTCAACTTTCCAAAAGATTCTTGAAGCTATTCCCAATATATTTCAGATATATTGTTTCACATTAAGTACACTATCCCGTCAAGGCCAAGAACTCTGCCATGAGTAAGTTTACAATTGCTTTGGCACCCTTCTTTCCCAGTCCATATGATTCAAAAGCCTATGTATTTTTTTTTTAACCAGAGCCTGTTTTTGTTCATCACAGCCAAGAAACCTGATTGAGACTCAAAATCTTGAAGGTGAATAAATGTCTCTTCAAAAGTCTAGATTTCATATAGACTTTGAAACTAAAATTTAGAAGAGCAACATAACTGTCAAAGAACATCTGGAACTTTTCAATAATTTCTGGTTCTGGCCCCATCCAAGAGAAGAATACCAGATGGGGGAGGTATTGAAAGAACCAATCAGTTCTTCATAAAGCAGCCCAGAGTATCTTGACTGCCCTCCTCATGGGCACAGCTTCCCTAAGGACTTTAGAGCAAATGGTCGATTATGACATCAGAACACACTCTCTCTTTTCCTGCTGTCTTTCAGAGAGAGCCATGGCTGTCCTTCAAAAGTGTTTTGGACATATACCTAATGAGGTGTGTGTGTTGAGAATAAACATTGAGTAGAATATGATCTTCATTAAGAGTGAGACCTGTTGGCTGCTCGGATGTCCTCCTTTGAGAAGTGTCTGTTCATATCCTTTGCCCATTTTATAATGGGGTTGTTTGTTTTTTTTTTTCTGCGTGTTTGAGTTCCCTGTAGATCCAGGATGTTAAGCCTTCTTTCAGGTTTTTACTCACAACTTCTAATCTTACATAACAGAAGCAGAGCTGAAGCCTATTGGATAATCTGCCTTTCAACGCTATATGGAATGTGATGATTCCCATGTTCTCTATCACTACTATAAAGTGAACTAAAAGACATGAAAGTCAATTGCAGTCCATAATGCTTAAGTTAAATATAAAACAGTTCTTTTTTTTTTTTTTTTTTTTTTGAGTTAGGGTCTCAGACTGGAGGGCAGTGGCATGCTCCCAGTCACTGCAGCCTTCACCTGCTGGGTTCAGGCGATCCTTCCGCCTCAGCCTTCCAAGTAGCTGGAACTACAGGCGCGTGCTACCACGCCCGGCTAATTTTTTGATTTATTGTAGAGATGAGGTTTTGCCAAGTTGCCCAGTTGCCCAGGTGGGTCTCGAACCCGCGGGTTCAGGCAATCCACTCACCTCTGCCTCCCAAAGTGCTGGGATTACAGGCTGAGCCACTGAGCCCAGCCATGAAACAGTTCTTATTACAGCAGTAGAAGAGGCATTGGAAGGAGAGCCTTAGGTGTTACAGCAGATCGTGTCTCCAAAGATGGCTGCAAAAACAACTCTCATCCCATGTGCTCTTCTGCAAAATAACACTGCCAATTCCTCATCAAGAGGTGCAGTCTATTTATCCTCCCTTTGAATCTGGGCTGAATTTAGGTTTTGTTTTCATCAAGAGAATACAGTGACAACGAGGCTGTATACCTTCTGAGGCTGGTTCTTAAGAGATAGTAGCTTCTGCTTCACCACTTAGAATACTCATTCTTGAAATCTGATTGTCAGGTAAAGAAGGCTAAGCTAGCCATGTAGAGAGGAAGTGAGAGGGTCCAAACTCCTAGCTAAGGCATATGACTTGTAAGTGAAGCTATCCTGGTATTCCAACGCCCACCACCATCTGATTGCAACCTCATGAGAGATGCCAGTTAACACCATGTAAAACTGCCCAGCTGAGCCCTGGCCAAATACCTGACTCACAGATTTATGAACAAATAAAATGGTTGTTTATTTAGGTCACTAACTTTTGGAGTATCTTGTTAGCATAGCAAAAGATAAACAGGCAGAAATGCTCCTCCTAGAGAAATCCTAGGAACAAGTTAGATAGCTGTTCTGAGAATTTAGGCAGAGACAATTTGTGGTCTCAACTTCACACTTTTGGATTTAATAATCCATCAGATATGCAGATGTGGAGGAATGAATTGCATTAGAATCTCTACAGTGAGTCTTGTTAGAGCTTCAGGATGAGACTTCCTGATAGGGAACCTTCAAGGAGTGTTATGGTCCAAATGTTTGTATCTCCCCAAGACTCATATGTTGAAATCCTAGCCCCTAAGGTGATGGTATTAGGATATGGGACCTTTGGGTGATGATTGGATCATGGGGGTAGAGCTCTTATGAATGGAATTAATGCCCTTTAAAAGAGACCCTTTGCCCCTTACATCATGGGAGGACACAGCAAGAATGTGCCATAAGCCAGGAAATGTATCCTCACTAGACACTGAATCTACCTTGATCTTGGACTTCTCACCTCCAAAATTGTGAGAAATACATTTCTGCTGTTTATAAGCTCCACTGTTTATGGTATTTTGTTATAGCAGCCTGAATGGACTCAGATAGGAAAAACTGGTTTTTCCTCCGTAGGTTAGTAGCTCTTAGAACAGAAATTCTGTCCTAGTTCAAAAAGGAGCTCCAATGATGCTCTTCTGCCTACTACTCTGGAAAGCCCCTTCTTGCTTTGAAAAATTAAAGTCAATAATGTGTTGTTTTTGTTCATATTGTCATTTGATATTATTGGGAATTGTGACTGGTGCCTGGGGCACAGGATGTGCTCTTACGTATCCTCCCTTATGATTATTTGTTACCATATATGATTGTGGTAACCCCAAACACCTTTTCAGTGTCTCTTCTGCCTAGGACTCCCCAGTCAATCTACTGTGCTTCCATGGAATCATTTCTTTTATTTTCTTCATGCAGCCCATTTTCTACTCTCCCGCTGATCAGCAGTCAGAATTCATCAGGTATGCAAAGAGGTAGCCACTTGCCATCTTCTTTCCTTAAGACCATATCATTGCCATTGATGAGATAATCCCACCTACCATAAATGGATTTACTTGATTTTATTAACAGAATCACACGCTACGAACTCAGGGAAAGCATTCCCAAAAGGTTTGGTTGATACTATGTTTTTGTATGTGAAAATTTTGCTTTGGGGTTGTGAACTCTTTAAAACAAACAGTTGAGGTCATTGTTAATGGGAGACAGGATGACTCGCATAGCTGCTGTCAAGACTGACTGCTTTTAGGGAGGAAATGCAGCAAACAGGGTTGGGCTTTTTCACAATGATCCATCTCTCAAAAGCACAAGTGAATGCCCTGTCTCATTAATCATAAAAGTCTGGCTTCCATTGGAAATGAGGAGCAAGAGCTACTCATGAGGCCATCACATCTCTCCTCTTGCCGAACAATGAGAGCCAAATAATCTCATCTTCTTTCCACTTGCCTACTTAAGGAACACCCCTCTGGCAGGCTGAACACAGGAAGAAGAGATGAATATTCAAATTCGTAAGTCTTATTGTTTCATGGCTCTCCTTTGAGGTAGAATATTAGGGAGGAAAAATCATGTTTCATTCTGGAATTGCCCTGGGCTAGGCACAAGTTCCATCACATTCCTTCAGTTTACCATGTTACCATCACCTAGTAACCAAAAAGGCACAGATACACCTTTTGCTTCACATGACCTCACCAAACGGTCTCACTCCCCTACCCCACACATTGCTTATTATCTAAATCTACCTTCTACGAAAGAAATCATTACCACCACCTCTCACATACAAATGACCAAGGAAATCAAAGCAGAGTAAAAACTTCATAGAAGTTGGTTCCAGAGTCAACTAGCCTAAAATCTAAAGAAAGATAAGCACTTTTAAGCAGACATGGGACATGAGCTTTTGCTTACCTGGGACAGATGCTGGGTGCCAAGCTAAAATTCTTAGCAAATTGCTAAAGGCTGAGTGTGGGCTAGCATGAGAGTATGGACATTCGGGATTAATATACATGAGAAATCTGCATCCAAAAGGAGACTTCTTTATGACTTCAATGTTCACAAGAGATTGGGAGCCAGCCAGGAGACCAGAAAAGGAATCCTCCTTGATAGAGGCCTGGAGAACATGTATAGTAGCCATTTCGGGAAAGGAGCAAAGCCCTGCCCTCCACTGCAAAACAAAAGCTGTACCTGCTGAGGAAAGAAAGGACAGCAAACTCTGTTGCCTTCAAAGCACAGAAGACCCAGTGTACATGGGGGAAGGGAACAGGAAAATAACCATACTCTGCTTCCATAGGGAAAAAACAGAAAAAGGATTTGAATCTAGATCATTAGCGATCCCTTACTGCTGAGGGAGGAACAAGATCACTGAAAACAGAAAATATTAACACCTCTACCCCTCAGAAACTAAGCTAGCAAGCAATGAATCATCAACATCAGCACTAAATTGCTGGGGAAGCAACACTATGAGATGAAGCACAAAGGGAGACCTAAAAAAAGGATTCCACTTTTACCAGTTCTCTTCAACATGGTAGTGGGGGTAATGCAGTAAGGCAAGAAAAAGAAGAAAAGACTCACAGATTGGAAAGAAAGAAATAACACTATTCACATATAATTAGATCATCTATGTAGAAAATTCCTCCAAAAAGCCAAAAAAAAGCTACTAGTCCTAATAAGTAAGCTTAGTAAGATCACAGGATACAGGGTCATTATCCTCCAAAAAAAAAAAACCTATCCTAATGCCATATATTAGCAATAAACAACTGGAATTTGATGTATAATTTCTTCTAAAAGCACCATCTACAACAGCACAAAAAACCATAAAATACTTAGGTGTCAGATCTATATGTTGTAAAGTATAAAATGATTAAAGAAATTAAAGAAGATCTAAACAAATGGGGAGATATACTATGTTTATGGATTGGAGGACTCAAGATTATTAGAATGTCAAATTTCCCAAACTGATCTATAAATTTAACATAATTCTGCTGGGTATGGTGGCTCATGCCTGTAATCCCAGCACTTTGGAAGGCTGAGGCAGGCAGACTGCTTGAGCCCAGGAGTTTGAGACCAGCCTAGGCAACATAGTGACATCTTATCTCTACAAAAAAATCAAAAAATCGGCTGGGTGTAGTGACATGTAACTGTAGTCCGCTGAGGTAGAAGGATCACCTGAGCCCAGAAGGTCGAGGCTGCTGGAGTTGTGACTGTTATGCTTGTGCCACTGCACTCCAGCCTGGGTGATAGAGACCCCTGAATCAAAAAGGAAAAAAAAATTTCAATTAAAGTTCCAGTGAAAATATTTTTGGTGTAAATTGACAAGCTGATTCTAAAATTTATATAGAAAAGCGAAGAAACTAGAAAAGCCAACACAATTAAAAAAAAAATAGTTAAAGGATTTACACTACCTGTTTTTAAAACTTACTATAAAGCTACAGTAATTACAACAAAGTAGTGCTAGCAAAATGAAAGACATATAGATCAATGTACCAGAGTAGATAGTCCAGAAGTAGAACTAACACTGTATAGTCACTAGTTTTGACAAAGACACAAAGGCAATTTAATGGAGAAACGGGAGCTTTCTCAACAAATGGCACTGGAAGAAGTAGATAGCTATTGCATTAATTTCCTGTGACTACTGTAGCAAATTACCATGAACTAGGTGACTTAAAGCAATAGAAACTTATTTCTTCCTAGTTCTGGAGATCAGAAGTTCAAAATTAAGATGTTGGCAGGGATGCATTCTCTCTGAAGGCTTCCAGCTTTTGGAGGCTTTTGATGTTCATTGGCTTTGTGGGCACATCACTCCAGTCTTTGCTGCTGTGGTCACATTGCTTCCTACTCTCCTGTGTGTCTCAAAAATTCCCTCTGCCTCTCTCACATGAGGATACATATGATTACATTTAGGACCAGCTGGATAATACAGGATAAACTCCTCCTCTCAAGATCCTTAACTTAATGATATCTTTTGCCATATGAAGTAATATTCACAGGTTTTGGAGTTTAGGATGTGAACATATCTTTTTGGAGGACACCATTCAGCTCACTGCAGCTACATACCAAAAAACAAAACAAAAAACCCCAACTCCAATCTATACATTGTACCATATACACAAATTAAAAGTGAAACATATACCTAAGTGTAAAACCTACATCTATAAAACTTTAGAAGAAAACACACAGAAGAAAATCTTTGTGACCTTGGTTTAGGTAAAGATATCTTAGCTATACCATAAAGTGCACAATCCATAATACTAAAATTGATAAAATTAGACTTTATTAAAATTAAGAAACTTTGCTCTTTAAAAGAGAATGAAAAGGCAGCCACAGACTGGAAGAAAATACTTGCAAATCATATATATATAACAAAAGATTTGTACCTAGGATATGAAAAGAACTTTCAAAACTCAGTAACAAGAAAAACAACCCAACCTTAAAAATGGTAAAAAGATTTGGATGGAAACTTCACCTAGGAAGAAAGAAACTACAAATAAGCACACAAAAAGATACTCAGCATCATTGGTCATTTGGGAAATGCAAATTAAAGCCACAATAAGATACCACTACAAAGTATAAAAATTACTGAAATGAAAAAAAACGGAACATTCATTTTGGAAAACAGTTTGGCTTAACATGTGACCAGCAATTCCACTCCTAGGTATTTATGAAAGCCTATGATTACAGAGAAAAACCTATATGTGAATGTTTAAAATGACTTTATTAATTGCATAAAACAAGAAACAACCTAGATGTCTTTTAACTGGTGAAAGGAGATGAACAAATAGTAGTGTGTCCCTATGATGGAATACTACTCAACAACAAAAAAGAATGAGTTCCACATATATGCTGCAATATGGACGAATCTTAAATGCATTATGCAAAGTGAAAGAAGTCAGACTAAAATAGCTCCATAAGGTATGATTCCATTTATATGACATTTTGGACCAAAAACAGACCAGTGATTTCCAGAGGCTGGGAGTAGAGGAAGGGTTTGCATACAAAGGGAATGAAATAATTTTTTAGGGTGATGGAATTATTCTATATCCTGGTTATGATGGTGGTTACACCAATGTATATACTTGCCAGAACTCTACACCACAAAGAGTAGTGAATTTTGATGTATGTAAATTATGCCTCAATAAAGTCACCCTCCATGCATACATATTTTCTTCTTTACCCTGTTCAGATCTGACAGCTCATGCCAGGCCATTCCTACGCAGAGACACCCCCTAACCTTTAATTTTATGTTTTGAATATGTAAGTGCTAAGAACTGTTGAGAAATTAGAATTATGGAAGGTTAGTGTTGATCAAATGTTGACTCAATTTTCTAAAAAGTGAAGAAAACGGATGCTGAAAACGAAAATAAAACAGACACCTCATATTCTGTCATTGATATTCTTTGACACAGTAATTTTATTCTTGAAAATTTGTAATAAATTGCCTGACATGCTAAAACAAGCTTTATATACCAATATAATTACTACAGATTTATTTTTTAGATTTATTTTTAATAACAAAAAATTGGTAACCTATAACAATAGGGAAACACAAATGTAACTTATAGTGCAGTCCTCACTATTTTAATTGTTTGTAAAAATACAGGAGAAAATGCTCTTAAAATAGCTAATATATAAAAATCAGCACATAAAATTGAATGTACAGTATGAACTCAACTGTGCAAAAATATACATATTAAGTGAGGAAAGAAGATTCACCAAAATATTTATAGTTATTGTCTCTGGGTGGTATGACAATGGGTATTTTTTTCTTCTACATTATGCCTCTTATATTTTTTAAATTTATTTAATGAACACGTATTAGTTTTTAAATGGGAAAATACATTTTAAGACATTAATTAGCATCTATTTTCATAGCACTCTAGGAAATACAAAGTTAAGTAAGGCTAGACTGTGCTTTTAAAGAGCGAATACTATAACAACCATTCATATCCATGACCAAAGATGAGTCTCCCTTTTATAGGAAAGTTCTCATCTTAGAGGCAAGCATAGAAGCTCAGGAGCCATGAGGGAGGCCACTTATCTGACTCACAGTAGCATCAGTATTTGCAGCAACAGCAACAGCTAACATTTATTGAGTACTAATTATGTCAAGGATTATTCATATATCTCCTTATTAAATTGTCACAGTAGCACTATGGGATTCTAGTATTATCTTCTTTTGACAAATGAGGAAACTGAGGCACTGAAAGGTTACCTTACCCCTGATCAGACAACTAGCATGCGGCAAAGCAAGGATTTGAATATAGACAACTCATTTCATAGACTACTATAGACTACACAGTTTATATTTTAAAAAGAACCCTAATAATCAAAGGAATAAAAAATTGCAGCACGGTGACCTCACATCCTTCTAATTAGCAAAGACAAGATATGCACACACAGTTTTATATACTAGGTAGAAAGCAATAAATGTCATAAGAGAGAGTTGGGGTGACAGGATCTTTCAGAGGGAGAGATTACTTCTCTCTTACAACAACTGGAGAATGATTCAGCAGACAAGACTGGCAGCAGGGAGACCATTAAGAAAAGTAGTAGTAATCAAGGTAAGAGAAGAAAGAGGCCTGAACCAAGGTATTCTTCCTTCTCCTACAGCCTAACTTTGTGGATTAATATCTACATTGTGTCCTTCCCACAGAATCCTATTATTATGCCTTATTTTCCCCTTGTACATCTACCCTGGATAATATCAATATTTGCAGGTCAGGAAAAGCTGGAGATTAAAAGACATTATGCAATTCTGGTATCTAAACTTTACAACTGCTCTCTCTTAACTACTTTCTCTTCTTTCTTCTCTGAAGAGGAAGGTCAAGAAACAGGATTTTCTGATGTGGTACAGCACAGATACCCAAGTCAGACTTCCAAACTCAGTGTCACAGAATGAGGGTATTGACCACCTCTGCTACATATAGTCCCTCAGCTACAAAAAAGAGCAAGTGTAAAAGGAGTGGGTACATTCAGAGCACTTGTGGTATGCAAGACTCACTATGTGCCGAGTGCCTGCCAACAGATGAATAAAATTTCCTCCACTGGGGAGCTTCTGGTCTAGTGGCTGAGACAGTCTTTCATAACAGGAGCATTCCTTGTTTAAGGCAGGAGTGGGGAAATTTGCCTTCAAAGGGTCAAGCATAAAAGTCAAGGTCAGAGAAAAAGATGTAAAACAATCACGGCATGAATATGAATGCCTGAGTAATTCAGCAGGTCAGGGTCTGCTTCAGGGAACTGATATGTGGCACTTTTACTTAGAAACTTCCAGGAAATGAAGAGATGATGAGCATCTTGAAGGCTCCTTGATTATGCTTAATTTTCTTTGTGCCTCAAGTTGGACAGGACCTAGTACATTAGCATCCAGTAAGTAATACTGAAAATATGGTTACTATGTGCCAGACACCGTGTTAAGCATTTTTATATATCATTTTATCTTTAAAACAACCCTATGAGGCAGGGTTTGTTAACAAGCCCACTTTACAGATAAAGAGAATAAGGCCAGAGAAGTTAAATAACTTGTTCCAAATTGTTAAAGGAGTCTTTGGAAAAAGGAAAGTGCATGCTATTAGGGGAGATGAAGGGAGAAGGTTTTGCCAGTTTACAAGTCAATGTATACTCAGAGAAACAAAAATTATGTCCTTGCTTTTTGTCAACTATACCTTATAAACGTATCTGTGGATGCACACGGCAAGGCGTGTAAAGCGGCTACTTAGCGTTCAACTCATCAGCAAGGTGAACTTTTCAGGTTGCTTCCTGCTCTAGTAGCTAGAGAGCTTTAATCCTAAGCATGAGTCACTTTACAGTTTAGCATTTATATATGTTCTTGAATTCTTCGATCCTGCCTTAATTTCTAGAGACTCAACCTAGAATAAGAAGGCCACCCCAAAAGAGTACCAGAACATGGTAATATGTATGTACGTACTTGTGCATATGTATATGTATGTGTTTATAACCACTGGTCACTTTCGTAAGTCAACTCCACATGAGTAGTAATAATTTGTTTCTCCACTGTCCTCCCACACTGTTCCTTACCTTGCAAAGTTTTTATTTGTTCCCAGGACCTCTTCTTCGCATTTATCCCTCACCATTTGCTCCAGTTTTTGTACTTCCTTGATCCTTCAATTCTACTCTTACATACCAAGTCTTTTTAAAGGAATGAAGAAAAACAAACTGAAGAGAATGAAAATAAGAACCAATATTTAGTAACTTGTACCTGCAGTTGTTTATATAAAGGGGCCTTGCTTTCTACAGGCAACAAGAGGCACTGGTCAGCAGTATAATTCCTAAGGCCAGGGAAGAGAAATCCAAAGGGAATGCCAGCTGCAATCACCAGCCAGTATGTGGACACTGCCAAGCAGGTTACCGGTCTCATTTTCTAGTGCCTGGCTCAGACAGGAAAGGAGGGAGTGAGTGGGGAGAAGGAAGAGGAAGAGGGCAGGACTTTACCAGATATGGGACATAAACCAATGGTCTGGACAGCAGAATCCAACTACTAAAGCATCCTCTGCTCTTGAAGTTTAAGCTTCCCTTTCTATGCTTTAATACTGCTTGAGTTCATACAATGATTCTTATGCCAAGATTAGCGATTTATAATATTGTTGTACTTGTATTGAAGACTCACCATTTTACTTTTATTTTTCTCCTCCTAGCATTCCTCATTCCGTAAATATTTAGTTTACTATTCTTCATTGTCCTTCTCTTCCCTTCTCTAACCTAAGCTGAGTTAAATGAAGGGAAGAAGGTCTTAATGTTGTTAAGGGGCCAGCCATAGGTTATTTCTCTTTTCTCTTTTTTTTTTTTTTTTTTGCTCTAGCCCCAAACAAGTAACACTCCCTAAATATGAAATAATGAGGTTGCTGTGTCCTTCTGCCTTAATCCACTACCTAATTATAACTATCATTACAGCACTTTCAGTTTGCCTCATTTTAATTTCACAAATGGTCTTTGTAATAGATAAGTCAAAGATCATTAGTATTCCATGTATATATGAAAAACTAAGGCTCAGATGTGTTAAGTGCTGGTGCAGTCACAGTTGAATACTTGTTCATATACTTGTTGGGGACCTGACTCATATCACAACCTCGGGTAAGTCACTTGACCTATTTGTGTCTAATCTCTAAAATGGGGATAAAAGAACCAACTTTTTTCCCAGGGAAGCTGCAGAGATTAATTAGTCAATAAACAATTATAAAGTAATTTGGAAATGCCAAATCCCACATAAATGTTTTAATAAGCTTTTAATGTTAAGGCTTCACTAAGGTAACTATAGGTAGAAATTAGGTGAATTTATCTGTTAGCATTTGTATTTTCCAGGGCCTGGAGAGTACATGAACTGGATTGAAATGGTTTAGAAAATATGCCCAGCCCTTTCTCAGCTGCTTGTAGGTGCCATCCCTGCTACTTGCTAGTCCTATCTCTACTTGTCCTTTCTCACTTGAACCCAAGCACATGGGGTGCTCTCTAGAATCTAGTCAATGCAACAAGAGAACACAGGAAGGAGGGCTGGCTCCTCATGCTTCATGGGGGCAGCAGAGATGATCACAGGCTGGCTTCTGTTGTTAGCTCTAGAGACCTTCCAGATGGGCACTCAGAGTCTCCAAGAAAACATTCCTAATAATTTCCAGGGCAATCAAAGGAAGTACAATACGGTATTGGCCATTAAAAAATGACCTCGATTTACATCTAAATCTTCAGGCTATATTTTTCATCTCTTCATTGAAATTCATTTAACTTGCTTTATAACAAGTATATTATATTGCATAGGGAAATTGGTGGCAACTTAATATCACATCAAATAAATGTCTGAGATCAGTTTACTTTATAAGAAATCTCTAAGGTCCAAGGGAGATAAACTGCATGACACATTATCACAGTACTAATCAATCTAAAATGTTGGGTTTTAGGTGATGTTGTTCAGTTTTGTGACTCTAAGGACTTTTTTGTTTTATTAAACAATTTTTTAATTGATGTATATAGTTTGGGGCTATATGTGATCATTTAATACATTCACATAATGTGTGAAGATCAAATTAGTTTCCTTGGGATATTCATCACCTTAAATATCTGTCTTTTCTTTATACTAGAAACAACCAAATTTTTCTTTTCTAGCTATTTTGAAATGTATGATAGACTACTGCAAACTGTAACTACCCTACTGATCTATTGAACACTAGGTCTTATTTCTTCTATCAAACCATATATAAGTACTCATTAATTAACTCCCCCCCCACCCTGACTCTTAGTTAGCTCCTCTTACTTTTCTCAATCTGCAAAACAAAGAAAATAACTTCTGTCTAAAATCCGCCTCCAATGAAAGCCATTTTAAACCAGGTTTGATAGTCAGTTGGTATATCCAGTTTCTACAGTTGAAAAATAAAACTAAAAAATAAGATTAAAGCAATCTATGTTAAATTACTAAATTTAAAGATGCCATTACTAAATTTAAATGATAAATCGTCACTCCCCCATCACCTGGAATGCTACCCTTTTCTCAGATATCTGCTTGACTAATTATGTCATCTCCTTCAAGTGTTGCTCACACCTCACCTAAATGAGGCCTACTATGACTGTCGTATTTAACACTGCAACCTGTCCTCTCAAATTCCCACACTCTCAAATCCCTTTCCCCTGATCTACCTTATTTCTTCCACCGTGCTTATAGCCTACCTACAACTATACAATTTATTAATTATTCTTATTATTTATCTTTTTTTTTTTTTTACTTTATACCCTACATTGTAAGTTCTGTGAGGTCGGACACTGTTTTGTTCATTGACTACCTCATTGACTACCTCAAGTGCCTGGCACACAGCAGAAGTTCAGCAAATATTTGTTGAAAAAATGAATGAATGACTGAATAATCCTCTAAGAATAATTACATTTTAAATTATCTGAGGACAGAGGCTAACTTCTTTTGAATGGCCACTTATACTCAGCTCAGGGTTTGGGCCCAGAAGAGATGTGAAAATACCTTCTATTTGATTGACATGTATATAAAAAATCATAAATACTCTGTGACTAAAACTAGTTTAAGGAAACCGTTGTGAATTAGCCAGTCAAGAGTGTCAAGAGGGGGAGGTGAAGATAAGCAAAGGCAAGGGATATGAAGAAAAAGGTAAAAGATGCCTGAGCAGAGATCTGGAAGAACCAAGAAAAACCCACTGTACTCAAAATAAGTCAGTAAGAGCTTTGTGGCAAATTTGCTAGTGGAATAGCCAGGGAAGATGGAGACTCTTTTAAACATGTACAGCTTTTGTTCTTTTGTTGGCTGGATCCCACTAACTGGTGTGTTTTAGGAATTTGAATAGTGAGCCCTATAAGATATAGGAAATAATATAATTGCTACTACATATTAATGTAGGAAAATGTAATGTGTGGGAAAAATTCACAGGGCCATCTGTGTGCCCAGAATTTATCAGAGAAGGCTTTCCACAGGAAAGGAAGGTCTTAAAGTATGGAAAAAATATTTTGTGTATATAGCAACAAGTATATAAGAATTATATTTTTACAGGCAGAGCTGAAAGCAAGGGACAATTCATTCAATAAGTTTCTTAATCATTTTAAAATATAAAGACCCTAAGTATATATTTGAGTGTCACTGAACCTAGCTATCGATAATCTCAAAAACAAACAAAATGCCCTGAGCTAGAAGCTAAGCTGATTATCAGTTGGAGAAAGCTCATGGCCTTTCTTCTTGTGATACAGATAGTATTTCATAATTAGGTCCTTATGGGGGCATCTACACCTTTCTCAGGAAATATATGATACTGACTTGTGCTGGAGACAGGTCATGTGGCTGGCTGGGATATATGGGTAATTTTCCTGGAAATGCTATTATTAATTCACAATGAGCTGTGCGTAACACTTAACAAATCCCCAGCACTTCAAATGATTCATCACAACCTATACTGAATCCTAACTGGGCAGAGGGAACTCTCATGCTAGGGGTCTCTTCATCTATCTACTATTCTTTAGTAACCGAAGAAATGTGGTAAGGTTACTGGCTAAGACAATAAGAAGAGAAGAGACACTTACTTTCATAAGGAGGTTTGCAATATACTCACTCTCCAGAGACTAGTGGCTTTATAGGGTGTCACCAGCACTGAAAATGTGTGGCAGCAATAGCATCTGTGTTCAGTGTGTCTCTGAGATCCATCTTCTCTGCCCTATACCCCTCCCCCATCCCACCCAAATAGCACATTTGTCTGTTTCTTGGTCACCAGGCTCCACTCAAATTTGGTGATAAGGTAGAAATAGCCCAGAGGCAGATGAAGTTATGAGGATTAAGTGATTTCAACAGATAATAGCCACTGAGAGACCACTATGAATTCAGAAAATGCAGTGGAAACAAAACAAACCAAAACAAAACACAAAGACTCCTTCAGCTTGTTTTAAGTAATTGGACCATATGCACTTAGACTTTGGGAAAGTGAGTGTAAAGTACCAAGTTATGAGTGCAATTTATAAAAGATAAAGATCTGAGTCATCCCTTTGTGGTTACAGATTATGAAATCATTTCAGGCTCTCCCTAGACAGTATTCCCTATGAATGTTAGATTGCAAACAGAACGAGCCAGAAGGGTTAGCATCTCTGATTACTACTCCGGTTAAGGTTTTCTTCTAAGTATCCTTGTATAGTTTACAGTTTGATTTTTTGCTTTTGTAATCTGTAGCCCTTGTGTATATATCATCTAATGAAAAGGCCTTTTTGAATTAACACAGTATTTGGATAAAGAACATGTGTTTCTGTTTTATTATTAAATACATTTATAAAGAAAGAAAAGGTTCTTAGACCTAGTGGAAGTCTGTTTTTTGTTTGCTTGTTTTTTTAAAAGCAAGAATCCTGTAACACTTCAGGAAGATAGAATTCTTAATGCAAACACTCAGATGGACTGGAGCATAATAAGTTTCTAGGTAGAGAGTAATTGTTGAACCTAGGAATTAAGATTTGCCTTGTCTGACCACCTTGAGGGGTAAACACACTGCTCTGTCTTTTTCCAGCTACTTGGTGAGTTTGGCATCTATTAAGCGGGACATTCTGGAACACAGACTATTCCAATTACCACAATGATCTTGTGTTTCACGACTGCTTGTTTATAAACATAGCCACTTTCTAGTTTAATTTCTTTCCTTTTTTGGTTTATTTAAACTCCAAATTTTTTCAGAGTACAAGAGCCTAAGTAAGGATTTTTGAAATCAATGCCTGGCAATATACATTAAAATAATAAAAGATACCAGAAAGGTATGCTGTTTATGTTCATTAGTCATCAAGGAAATGGACATCAAAGCAATAAGAAGTTGTTATTTTATGTCTTAGCAAATAGATTAGAAATATTAACTCAGTGTCAGCAAGGCTTTGGTAAAATCATTATACTCCATTGCAAGTAGCACTATGACAATTAGAAAGAAGTATTACTTTTTGTTTTGAGAATTGTAAAAATATTTCTACACCCTGCCACAATGACTCTACTCCTAAAAATTTACCTGAGGGGAATAACTTACTAGACTAAAAATGCTATATGCAAGAAGATGTATATTACAGAATTCTCAGAAAAAACAACTACATAAAATCGGAAACAAGCTAAAGAAATGGATCTCAAGTAGGGTACCAGTGCCCTTTATTGGGGAAGGAAGTAGAATTTTCTTGGGGAAAAGAGGAAGGAACAAATATATGTATAATTTGAAAAAGCATATTGAGAATTATCAGTGCTCTTATGTTATTTTATTTTAAACCTAAAATTGTTTTATTTTATAATTTTAAATAATACTAAATTGGATATGATACTTTTATATTCATTAATAAGAGGTATGAGCAAAGAAAGTTTGAGAAATAATAATCTAAGTAAGAGTAGCAAGTCTAACAACAGACCAAAATTTATAACAAAGCAACTCAGCAATGACAACAGTTAATGTTTATTGAGTAATTTGTGTGTCAGGTCAAGTTCTTTGCACACATTATTCTTCATTTAATTTTCATATCTCTAGGTGGTAGAGTTATTGAAACATTTTACATTTATTTTTAAAAAATCATTATCAGAACCAGTTAGTAATATGAAAAATTCATTTGGCTGTCCTAGAAGGTAAGGAGGAGTGTGAGGCTTGGGTTTGCAAACCTACATGCAGACTGGAGACAATGACTTAGACTTGTCTGTGGAGCAAGTTAGAACTGAGTTAGAGTTAGAACTGAGACTCCTGTGTAAGAACAGGACTCTTCGAGAGCTAATTCTTATCGAAATGGCAGGCCTTTGGTACAGGAGACAATAAGAAAACTTGTTTATCATGGCATACTAAATTCACTGTTCTACATTTTCCACACCCCCCCCCACTCGTTTAACAAAACATTGGGCATTAATTCATATCCATATACAAAGTGCTTCTGTATTAGTATTCTATTAATAAAAGATGAATAACCTGATACATGAATACAATATATAAACCTGAAGGACTGACTCCTTGTAGGGGAACCACTGGATCAAAAGATATTAACATTATGTTCCCTTCTTAGAAGTTGTATCAATTTATACTACTACGGCAACAGTAACGTATGTGATGATCTCTCCACATCCTAAGAAATAGAATGTGTTGGTAACTTCTGAAAGGATAGAAATATGAAACTGCTACACTAATGTGAAACTGCTACACTAATGGAAAAAGAGGGGAAAGGGGACTTGAAAAACAAAGAATCAAATAGAAGATAGAGGACTAAAGAGAGAATAATGTCTAAATGCAATGTGGTATCCTAGATTGGATCTTGAAACAGAAAAAGGACATTAGTGGAAACACTGAAATTCAAAAAAAGTCTACAGTTAATTAAAAGTAATGTACCGATGCTAATTTCTTAGTTGTTACAATGTACCACTATAATTTTTTAAAAAGTTAACATTAGAGGAAAGTGGGTAAAGGGTATACAGGCACTCACTGCACTGTCTTTGTAACTTTTCTGTAAATCTAAAATTATTTCCCCAAAAGTTTATTTTTTAAAAAAGAGAGAGAGAGAAAGTGAAGGCACAGGAGAGGCAAAGACATGAGAGGAAGTAGCACCATCCAGGCAAGGAACTATAGGTACTTTGGTGTTGCTGGAGAGTCAAGTTGTATATCTTAATGTGTGAGTTGTTTAGTAATTCCACTTTTCCTTGCCATCTCTTAAAAAAAATCTAGGTTTACTTGGTTTGTCACCTATTTTTTTAAATGCGTGAATTTAGGTTTTACATTCAGTTGACTAGGCCATAAGTCATCACAAAAGTACTGTCATTCTGGCAGTTATGAAGAGACTTACTTCACTCATTTAAGTCAGTAGACGTAGCATATCAGTGAATTTGTTTTCAAGGTACTATATATGAACAGTGAAGTGGTGGTGATTATACATAAGTTTGACATCTTTGTCAAATAGTGCTAAAAACAAAATAAGTGTTTTGGGATTAGTGATAAAATGTTTTCTGTCCTCTAAACCAGAAACAAATTGCCTGTACATTTGTCAAATAAATAGGAAGCAATGAAATTGACAAACACTATATAAAACCAAAAGTATTAAAAGACTGAACATGATTTCAGGTGTAAAATATGTTAAAATATATCTGCATTCTATATATTCATATTTGTAATGCTAACATTTAAAATCAGAATATAAAAAATAAAAGGCAGATAAAAACAAAAAAGAAGAGGCAGGCATGGTGGCTCTTGCCTATAATCCAGAACTTTGGAAGGCTGAGGCAGGAGGATCACTTGAGACAAGACATTTGAGACCAGTCAGGGCAACATAGTGAGACACTTTTTATAAAAATAAAAAAAAATTAGCTTGGTGTGGTGGCACATGCCTATAGTCCTAGCTACTCAGGAAGCTGAGGCAGGAGGATCCATAGAGCTCAGGAGTTGGAAACTTCGGTGAGGTATAATCATGCACCAAACTTTAGCCTGCGACAGAGTGAGACCCCGTCTCTATGAAATCAAACAAACAAGCAAGCAAACAAACCACAATAAAAGAATCACATAAAATGTATGGTAAATAGCATAATAAGAAGTTAGAAATAACATGTTATGATAGCTATGGTCTAAATTCATCAGTTAAAAGGTAGAGGTTCTCATATTGTATTTATCAGCACATCCAACTACATGCTTCCTGTAAGAGATAAATCTGGGCAACCCCTTCGGGTCCCTTCCCACTGTGGGAGCTTTTCTTTCCTCTCAGTAAATCCTGCTTTCTAAAAAAAAAAAAAAAAAAAAAAAAGATATAAATCTAAAACAGGACAAGGAGATTTCAAGGTCAAGCAATGGAAAAAGACATACTGAGCAAAAACTAAAAAAAGAAAGTTGGTGCAGTATAAAAGAACTCTAAGGATTTAAAAAAAAAGCATTAATAGAAATATAGAGGGTCATTATATACTGATAAAAAGAATAATTCACCAAGAAGACATAACATTTCTGAATTTTTACATACCCAATGACATAATCTCAAAATAGACAACTATACCAAATGTAAAAGCTGAAACTATTATAAGGGTAAATTGATACACGACAATCATAGAGGATGATTTTAAAACTTTTCAATCAGTAATTGATAAGCCAGATTTTTAAAAATTGGAAAGATGCATAAGTTTGAATAGCACAATTAGTACATTTTACCCACTGTATATATAACCTTGCATTCATTTGCTAGAGAATATACATTCTTTCCAGCACCCGCGGGGCATTTACAAAAACTAGCCACAAAGATGCTATAAAGTAAACCTCAACAAATGCCACATTCTTTGAATCACTGCAATAAAATTATAAGTAAATATTTTAAATCTGTGTGTCTTTTTTTCTTTTTAATTAAACAACAGACTTCCTCTAGGACACTTAGGATTTACTCAACTTAGGAAAAATAACTTTGTGGAGCAAAAAAGCTAAGGAGGTGATAGTTTCATTTCAGTGTTAAACAACTAAAATTGCTCCCTAATGTTATTCACTAGGCCAAGAAGAGTATTGTGGGTGGAATAATCATGTTTGCAAAGGTAAAAAAGATATAAAGGAGCAGGTCAGGTGGGGAAAGGTATGACTAAAGTATAGGATGAGAGGGAAAAAAGTAGAAAAGAGGCTGCTAAGGTAGATTAGAGTCAGGAAGTTTGGATTTCACCTAGGACAAGGAGGTTTGACTTCGATTATTTAGGCAAGGGGATCTATGAAGAGTCTAAGCAGGGGGCTAATGAGAGACGGTAAGAATGAGGAGTTGATATCACCTGATAATTTACCCTATGTCCAGGAAAATGAGTTACATGGGAGAAAAAGAAAGAATCAAGGTTTCTTAGTTTGGGTGATCGGGTGGCGATACTTTGATAGGGAAAAGGGATAGAGGAAAAAGGAAGAGAAGTTGGAGAGGAGAAAGAGTAAAGCATGGAGTTCAGGACATACTACAGTTGAAGTATTAGGGGAACGTGCTTGAGAAGATCCAACTCTGACAGTGATAGGAGAGTTTAGAGAAAGTTTTAGGCACAAGGGAAAGCAGGTGGAGATTAGGAGTTAGAAACACTCAAGTTGGCTGAAATTCAGCAAAGCAGGATCAGGTTACCATTTGCTTTAAAGCTACAATCTTTATAACAACAGGACAAGTTTAGTTCAACAATTTATGGGCATAATAATAAGCGAGACATCTCTTTCCAGGTCTGGAAGAAGTCAGGTATTATCACAGGGAGACAAGGCAGGGAGATCCCCCAATGAAGGCTGCAGAGCATCCCATATAAAAGGAAGAAGAGAGAGACAATCCACAAATGCAAATATTGGTTCAATTTTCATTCTTTTATAGTTAACACTATATGAAAATGTGTACTATAGGGTCACTTGTAAGGGCAAAGATGAGAAACAATCTTAATCCAAAACAAAGATTCAAATCAGTCAATTATAGCATATTAACTCAAAACATTTCTTTTAGAAAAGTTGCCTGTGTTCAGAGAAATGGATACCACATGCCACCTAATAGCCTTTCTTAAATTTATGAGGGGGAACCCCAAAAAACCCATCATTTATTTGTAAAAAACTGCATTGATTTTTGCATGTTTTAACTTACATATTTAAACAGTCACCTTCAAAGTACTCTCCATTTGATGTGATACACCTATTGAGGCACTTTTTCCACTTCTCAAAACACTTTTTGAAGTCATCAATTTTTATACCTTTTAGTGCTTCTGCCGTTTTTGTTTCACCTCTTCAACATGGGAAAAACGTTTCCCTTTGAGGACTTTTTTCATTCAAGGAAACAAACGAAAAAAGTCGCTCAGGGTGAGACGGGATGAATAGAGAGGGTGGGACATGCCATTTTTGATCAAAAACTGCGGTACACTCAGCCCAGTATCGGCGGTGTGTTCATAAATCACTCATCAAGAAATGGGCAGCCGGGCTCGGTGGCTCAGCCTGTAATCCCTCGTCTGGGGAGGCTGAGGTGAGTGGATTGCCTGAGCCCGCGGGTTCGAGACCGCCTGGGCAACTTGGCGAGACCTCGTCTCTACAATAAATCAAAAATTAGCCGGGCGTGGTAGCGCGTGCCTATAGTTCCAGCTACTCGGAAGGCTGAGGCGGAAGGATCGCCGGAGCCCAGCAGGTCGAGGCTGCGGTGGCCGGGAGTAGCCACTGCTCTCCAGTCTGGCGACAGTGTGAGACCCCAACTCAAAAAAAAAAAAAAAAGAAAAGAAAAAAGAAATGGGCAAACGTGTTGAGGAAAAAAAAAATTCCCTGAAGCCAAACCCAGCCTCCCACAACAATATTAGCTGGTACACTGATACTGATGCATTCCTAGAAGAGGAAGCAA
>CAUYQG010073841.1:0-19353 GCA_963574415.1 Tarsius wallacei
GACTGGAGCGCAGTGGCCGCTCCCGGCCACCGCAGCCTCGACCTGCTGGGCTCCGGCAATCCTTCCGCCTCAGCCTTCCAAGTAGCTGGAACTACAGGCGCGCGCTACCACGCCCGGCTAATTTTTTGATTTATTGTAGAGTTGAGGTCTCGCTTGCCCAGGCGGGTCTCGAACCCGCGGGCTCAGGCAATCCACTCACCTCAGCCTCCCAAGGTGCGGGATTACAGGCTGAGCCACCGAGCCCGGCTCAGACTGAATTTTTTGAACAGCTGCTTACTTGATGTGAAATGCAGGTCATTTGAAATGGAGTTAGGAGTGAATTCAGTATTAGTCAAAAGGGGTTCCTCCCTCTATGTTTGCCTCAGCATTGGTAGGTGGGAGCAAAGCTCGAGGCTCTTTGGGCAACACATATAGATCTGAGAGTTGTGTATTTCAGGAAATGGCAGTTAATTCTAGTGTTGTTTTTAAGGTGTACCTGTTCTTGGGGGTGAACTACATGGAGAAACAAACAAACAAACAAACAAACAAAAACAAATTGTACAGACTGAATAGCTGAGGTGTTTATTCAGAGAAATGATTAAGAAAAAGCCCAGGATCTGGAGTTAGAGTATCTGGATTCAAATCTTAGTTATGACATTTCCTAGCTGTGTGGCTGTGGGAAAATCACTGAACTTCTCTGAGCCTTAGTTTCCCAATTCTAAAATGGGTATAACATTAGTCAGGGCCTCATATGGTTGCTGTGAGGATTACAACAAATAAGTTCAAAGTACTCACCACAAAGTAACTAGTATAGTGCCTGGCATGTAGTTAGTGCTCAAGAAATGTTCAACATTATCATTATTGTTCACTGACCTACTTCTCAACAAAAACCATGGAAGCAGAAGCTTATCTGTAGTTCTGGCTTATGCTCTTCCTCCAATGTCTTTAAAGTGACTAAGTGTATATATTTGGTCTAGGTGATTCTGGACCTTAGACCTATATCCCAGTTTCCTCATGAGCCTTTAATTTGCCTAGCCCACATGTACCTCAAAGTCAATAAATTCCAAGCGAACCTATTTCCCCCACAGGTTTCTGTTCCTCCCTTACCATGGGGAATGCCACCATCATCCAGCCAAACACTCCAATCTGAGTCCTGCCCAGTCACACCCAATGCCCCAGCAAGTTCTGTTTCCTAAGGTTTCCTTCGTTTCTCTCCCTACTATTGTTTGGTCCGTGCTTTTGTTATGTATTCACTACATTCCGGCGGTAAACCATTATTGGCTTTCCTGCTCCCAAACTTGCTTTCTCCAAGTATGTCTGTCTCTGCTAGAATGACTTCCACAGTGGGAATCTGACCATTTTCTACCTTGCCCGGATTCTCCAGAGCAACCCCCACCCACTCTCCCACATGCCCCAGCAATGCCTGCCCACCTGTGCTCCTTCGCAGTCTCTGCACACACTCGTCTGTCTGGAACATTACACCTCTTCCGACCTTCTGCTGATTCTCAGATGCCTCCCTTGATCATTTCCCTCCCTAGGCTGTTCCCCACCTGGTGTCGACCTCCATCAGAGTCCTCACCCCCCGGTATATTCGTGGACTGTAACCTTTGCCTCTCATCTCTGCATCCCCAGTGCTTAGCTCAGCAGCTGGCAATTGTAGTTATTCTGCATGGTGAATGGACTGGATTCCAGGCTCAAAGGGGAGTAAATTGGAAGAAAAAAGAAAACTCAGCACATCAGTTAGGGCCCTGTTAGGAAACAGCATTCTCAAGGAGGAATGAAGAGAGTTTAAAGAAGGGACTATTCCCAAAGCTGAGGCAGGGGCAAGGAAATCACCAAGGGACAGTGAAGCACCCTTAGACCAGCAGCATTTGGAAGCCATTTTCACCCCTAGGTGGGAAGATGCAAGGAGAGGCCGTGGTTAATAGAATGGGGGAGGCAGGGCAACCCCTTTGTGTCCCCTCCCACTGTGGGAGCTTTTCTGTCCTCTCAATAAATCCTGCTTTCTCATTAAAAAAAAAAAAAGAATGGGGGAGGCTTGCGGGGCAGAGCCACCTGGCAGGTATGGTGGCCTTTGGCAGAACAGTACCAAGCCGGACTATGGTCTAGCCCAGAGGAAGCCAGGGGAACAGATACTTTGACTCCATTCACCTGCCAGAGCCACCTACAGGCTGAATCCAACCCCATATCATTAATGCAGTCCATAAAGGCCATCCTGCCAGGGCACAGGGCAGGCAGGGATAGAGGATGGAAAGTGGATATGCAGGAGCAAGAAAAACACCTCACACATCTGCAAATCCTGGGTCCCAGTCCCCCAGTCTGAGCATGGAGGAGGCACCTCCTCTCTCCTGGCTTTACTTTTTTCCACCAGAAAAGCAATGTTGGCAAGTAAGGAAGTTGGGGCACTCTCCTGCTTTGGCACTGGGAACCCTGAGAGATGCTTTCTAGTTCTCCTTGACATTCTTGATTTATTCCATGGAGAACTCCCCATGGTGAGCCAGAGTTCTTTTCTGAAACCGTAAGAAAGCTGGGACTAGGTTCTGCTGCTCGCAGTGGCCAAACTCAGGAGTAAACTTTAAGTTCCTTTCTCTTCAGGTCTGGTCACATCCTCTACTAGGAATAAGACTCAAAAATCAAGTCGCTAGGGCAGAACTTCTTTGGTTTTCATAACCTCTATTCTAAGAACCCAAACTCATTCCATGTGCTCTGCCTTCAGGCAGAAAACCTCAGGCCCAGAATCATGGGCAAGTCTAACTTGAAGACTTTGGATTCCCAAAGGAATTGTGTGCCCTCTGCCATCCAGCAATTCCCTTGACAGTAAAGCCTCACTCTTTTCTAGACAGGCACAGGGAACCAGCTTGACCCGGGAGTTAGGCTGAACTGGGTAATGTTTGAAGAGATCCCTGAGCTGGGGCATCTCAGGCAGGGAACAGAAGCCTTTGCAGGTGAGGCTGTGGGGAAATGCAAACACACCTAAGACGATCTTGACTCCAAGGGGCTTACTATCGGTTGGGGAAGTAGGGCGGTCACAAAGAAAGCACAGCATGCACGTGCCCAGTGGGTGTCAGGTGGGTCGAGAGGACAGTGCCGTCTGTTTGGCAAACAGCTGTAGACACAGAAGGGACCAATTCTGTCCATTCAGACGAGGCTGGAGTGGCTGTGCGCGGTTACCGTGGCTTGCCAACACTTGCCCTCCCTCCACAGGCACCTAACAAGGCGAAGGAGCTTGTCCTTTCTTCCAAGATAGGAGCGGAGGCAGGGGGCTTCTAGGGGTCCTGTCCCAGCGGGTGACACCGGGGCAAGTGGCCGTCCGGGGATCACCGGGTGAGTGCGCCCATCGGGGTCGCGTCCTGCGGCGCCAGCTTCAGCTCCGCCTCGGCGCCTGACCTCCAATTCGTGTCTGCAGCTTGGGGACCTCGACCATCCCCCCAGCCGCCCTGGTGGCGGGTCCTCTCATCCCCAGGTCGAGTTAAAGAACCTAAGTTAAAGAACCAATCCGAGAGCGGCCATATCTTCGTAAATAGACAACCTGCCCACCGCTCACTCTAACAGCCAACGGGAAAGGAGCTGCGCGCCAGGCTCTTTAAGCTCCGCCTCGCCGCTGCTTGAATGCCAACGGCGCCACCTCCTGTCCTAGCAGCGCAGCTTTGGGGAGTTTGGAAACACTTCTGATTTGGGATTCACTCAGCAAATACTTGCTGGGCAGGCATAATGCAGGGTGCTGACTTCCTCATGGCAGGGATAGTCATGTGCTCCAAATTGCATTCTTGGAGCAATGTTATGTGTCCTGAGTGTTTTCCTCGCTTAATTTTTTGACCCTATTTTAGTTGGGTATGACAAGAACGATCCAATTCATTCACAAATGTTTTTGGAACTCGTGGCATCCCTGATGTTGGTTTTATTTCTTTCTCTTTGAAAGTGATGCTCAACTACAATTTACCTTTTAATTTGTTGTCACGATTTTGGGAAATGAATTTCCAGCTTTCCGAACTCCTTAACTAGAGTTTATGGTTGGGATGTGCCTGCATTTATCTCTTTGACACTAGTGGGACACCCTGAACCCTATTTATTTATAGTCTAAAAGACGGGTTTTATTACTTAAAGGAGGTGGTCATTTAGCTGTGACTTTAAGATTTAATTTTCTTATTTCTGATTTTCAAGTCAGATTATAATCTGTAAACTATTCAGGTCACTACACCACATCAATGCAATTTTCATTCCTTTTGTTCTTAAGATTTGTCTAAAGATCTTTGACTTTGACAGAACTTTGTGTTCTTTATTTTTCTTTTTAATTATAAAATATAACATACATATACATGAACATTAAACATATAAATATGGTGGTGTGAATAATTAAAAAGCAAATTTATATACCACCAAGTCAAGAAATAGCTCATGGTTCCAGAAGCACCTCAATCCGCAAATAACAGCCCCTGCCTTTCTCCTGCTATCCAGAAGTGACTCTTGTGCATATTATTTCTTTGCTTTTCTCTAGACCGTTTTTTTTGGTGTGTGTGATCTATGTGCTCATCCCTAAAGGATATAGATTGGTTTTTGCCCACTTTTAGCTTTCTATAAACAGAATCTTACCGAAGGTAATTGTTTTGTTTTGTATATCTTGCTTAATTTCATGTAGTTGGGGGTTCTTCACTGCTGTGTATATTTCTACTCTAGCAATTTATAACAATTGATATATCCATTCTACTGATAATGGATATTAATCTTTTCTTTCTTTCATTCACTCTTTTTTTTTTTTTTTTTCGTTTGAGTCTCACTCCATTGCCCAGGATGGAGTACAGTGGCAGGATCATGGCTCACTGCAGCCTTGAACTCCTGGGCTAAAGTGATTCTTTGGCATCAGCCTCCCAAGTAGCGGGGACTACAGGTGCATACCACCAGGCTTGGCTAATTTTTAACATTTCTTTTTTTTGCACAGATCAAGTCTCCATATGTTGCCTAGGCTGGTCTCAAACTCCTGAGCTCAAGCAATCCTCCTGCTTCAGCCTTCCAAAGTGCTGGGATTACAGGCATGAGCCACTGTACCCAGTCTAGTCTTGTTTCTAGTTTGGGGATATTATGAACAATGTATAATCCTTTTTGTGCATATGAGCTTGTGACTTTATGAATCTGGGTGTATAGCTTGAAATGCAATGTGGAGTCATAAGTCATATATTTCAACTTTGCTTCTTCATGCATGTTTTTCAAAGTGGTTTCACGAGTTTCCATTCCTGCCATCAGTGTATAAGAGTTCACACTGCTCCACATTCTTACTGACACTTGGTATTGTCAGACATTTATTGTGGCTTTAATTTGACTTGGCCTGGTAGTAATGAGGTTGAACACATTTTCTGTGTTTATTCATCATTTGGGATTCCTCTTATGTACAGTGTCAAATCTTTGGCAAATTTTTCTGTTGAGTTGTCTGCCTTAATGATTTATAAGAGTTCTTCATATGAGATTGCTGGTATTTGATCATTTTTGACCTACAAAGAATGGTAGTTTCATATAGTTCAACTTAGTACCTTCTGGATATTGTTCCTTTGTTAACTATGAGTTAACAAATACTTTTATCACATTATATAGTTTGTCTTTTCATTTTCTTCTTTTATTTATTTTTCAAGAGTCAGAAGTTTTAAATTTAAATGCAGTTGGGTTTATGAGTTCTTTCCTTTATGGCTGGTGCTCTTTGTGTCTTGTTTAAGAAATCCTTGTCTTTTGAGCTAAAGGTGATCAGATCGTGCTGGAGCTGGGAGCTGTGTTCTCAGGGCATTCCACTTTGGGCCCTGGGTCACACTTCTTCCAATGGGGAAGGGGCAGATTTCTCTGCACCCTCAGTCTTGGCTGGCTAGAGGAGCAGTGAGAGGCTGCTCCTGGGCATCTTTTGCTGTGGTACTTGTGTTTCCAAGAAGATTCTTTCCTGAAAATTGTTTCTGCATTGTTCTTTCAAGGGTGAAGTTTTTCCCAATAAATCTGCAGCCCTGTGTCTCACTGGGCCAGAGTTGGGACAACACTGAGCCGACATCTCTGTGGATGCTCAGGCAGGGTAGGCTGTGACAGGGGCCGACCTAGTTCAGAACGGGAACCTCTGTTTCCAGAATTGTGTGTCCCGGAGGTGATGAGGTAGCTCAAGCAGAGCAGGTTGTGTGGGGCACGCCTGTTGGAGGAGGAAGAGATACCATGGTTTCTTGGTCCTTTCTCCTCTATGTCAATGCGGGTTGGGGAGGCAAGGGACTGTCTGTTCAGTTCCCTTTCTAGTCGTGCCAATGCCTGCCATGTGGGAGGTATCAGTACATATTTTTTCAATAACAAATTAATAATTTTCAAAGAATTGCATGAAATGTGTTTTCTTTTCTATATTTTCCTGAAGACAACTTTTTGTAGCCACTAGGTGGCGAAGTTAATCATTTCCAGCTGGCTTGTAAGAGCCAATTCAGATAGGGAACCAGGGGTTTGCATTTAAAATCAATCTTGTTCTAATTTTGTTTTTGAACTTGTTAATCATTAAGTTAAAAACAATATTGTCCTAAGAAACACTGACAGAGTAAAACTGAAATAAAGATCCTGGTAAATACTTTCTTTCTCAAGCTAAGGATAGTATGAATTTTTCTTCTGCAGTGCTTCAAAATCAGTCCTTTTATGGCTGGGCTGGATGTAAATTCTTTTCATTCCTCATCAGATAAACGAATGTCAACTTAGTTTGTCCTTTTGCTCAGAAATGGTCTTTTGCCGTCAGAATCTGCCAACTTCCTTTGTGTCTTGTATCTGGAGGATCTGAGCCTAAGAAAGTAATTCCCCTCTGCCTGACCCCTTCAGACTGTCTCACAGCTTCCCCTTCTTCTGCCCCCTCAGCCACCCTAGTTCCTTCCCAGCTGCCTCAGAAAGTTTTGCATCTCTGGCTTTCTCTTCTAGGAAATCAAATGTCACACACAGAAAAATTCAAAAGCATTTTGTGTTTTTGCGTGTTTGAAAATACAGCTAGAGCCCGGACTTGAGGTTCCTGTCTTGATGGGGAAAATAAATACTCACATCTGGAAATAACTTTGGGATGCTGAGTTAGGGACAGGCAAATTAACCCCAAGCATATCTCCTTATCATTATATTTTTATAATTATCAATTATCATTATGGCAAAACTTACCTTTATTTTTTCCTGTGTACAGTTCTCTGAATTTTAACACATGTACAGATTTGCATAACCAACACCATGATCAGGATAAAGGATGGTACCATCACTCCACAAAACTCCCTCGGGCTGTCTCTTTTTCAGTCATACCCTTTTCCCACCCCCCTAGCCTCAGGAAAACATAGATTTGTTTTTCATCACTACTTTTTAAGAGGATCCCATAAATGGAATCATGCAACATGTAACTTTTTGGGACTGGCCTGTTTACTTCTGCATAATGATGTTTGAGATTCATTCATGTTGTTGTGTGAATCAATAGTTCATTCTTTTTGTTGCTGGTAGTATACCAGTGTATGGATGTTCCTACAGTTTATCCATTCACCCATGGAAGGACATTTGGGTTGTTTCCAGTTGTTGGTAATTATGACTACAGCTGCTATAAGCATTATCATACAGATTTTTGTGTGTACATATGAGCTTTAATTTTCTAGGGTAAATAAATACCTGGAAATGGGATCACTGAATCATATGATATAGGCTTACATTTAGAAAAATTTACCAAACCATTTTCCAGAGTAGCTGTACCATCTTGCATTCCTGCCAATATCTAGCTCTGTCTGTGTTTTCTATTTTACCTATTCAAATTGGTGTGTAGTGATATCTTATGCTTATAATTTGTATTTACCTGATGCCTGGCATGGAACATCTTTTCATGTTCTTATTTGTTATCTGTATATCTTCTTTGGTGAAGTCTTTTGCTCATTTCTAAAGTGAGTTGATTTTTTTCTGTTGAGTTTTTCAAAAAATTATTATTATTATTTTATTTAAAGATGTGGGGTACAATTCAGGTTAGGTACACAAATGTTCATTATGCAGGTACCCTTGTTGATGAGGTGTGCCTCTCCCTCTCCTGGCAGTTTCCCTCAACTGCCAATCCCACCCCCGTCCCCTGGCAATTTCCTGCTACTGCCAATCCCTTTCTTGTAGTATTATGATAATTGTTCAAGGTCTGCTATGAGTGAGAACATATGGTACTCTTGTTCTTTGTTTCTGTGATAGATCACTGAGTATGATAGACTCTAAATCCATCCAAGTTGCTGCAAAGTTCATATGTTTGTCTTTCTTTATGGCTACATAATATTCCATTGTGTATATGTACCACATTTTAAAAATCTAGTTCAGCTTCATTGGGCAGTACTGTTGGTTCCATGTTTTTGCTATTGTGAATAGAGTTCCAACAAACATGCATGTGCAGGTATCTTTATGGTAGAATGACTTGAGTTCCTCTGGGTATATTCCCAATGAGGGGATTGCTGGGTCATATGGGAAGGTTAATTTCTAGTTCTTTCAGAAATTGCCACACTGTCTTCCAAAGATATGCACTTGTTTGCATTCCCACCAGCAGTGTAGAAGTGCTCCTTTTTCTTAGCAACCTCACCAGCATCTGTTGATGTTTGTTTTATTAATGATGACCATTCTTACTGGGGTTAGGTGGTATCTCAATGTGGTTTTGATTTGCATTTCTCTGATGATGAGTGAGGCTAAGCACTTTCTCATGTGTTTGTTGACTTCTGATATATGTACTTTTGAGAAGTGTCTATTCATGTCTTTTGCCCACTTTTTAATGGGACTAGTTATTTTTTACCTTTTAGTGCATTTGGGTTCCTTGTAGATCCTAGATGTTAGGCCTTTGTCAGATACACAGTTGGCAAATATTTTTTCCCATTCTGTGGGCTGTCTTCCTGCTCTCTTGATGGTTTCTTTTGCTTTGCAGAAGCTTGACAGTTTGATGAGGTCCCACTAGTCTACCTTATCTCTTATGGTATGGGTTCTTGGGGTTTTGATCAGGAATTGGTTGCCAGTTTCAATTTCCATAAGGGTGTCTCCTGCATTTTCTAAGATTCTTATGGTTTGAGGTTTTATGTTTAGGTCTTTGATTCATTTAGAGTTAATTTTTGCATATGGTGATAGGTAGGGGTCCTGTTTCAATCTTCTGCATGTGTTCAGCCAGTTTTCCCAGTACCATTTACTGGATAGGTTCTCCTCTCCCCAGTGGTTGTTGTTAGAGGCTTTGTCAAAGATGAGTTGGTTGAGGAATTGAGGCTTTGCTTCCAGAATCTCTATCCTGTTCCAATGATCTATATGTCTGTCCTTGTACCAATACCAGGCTGTTTTGATTACTGTAGTAAAGTTTGAATCTGGAAGTGTGATACCTCCTGCTTTGTTTCTTTTCTAAGGATTGTTTTGGCTATCTGTGGTCATTTATGTTTCCATGTGAATTTCTGTATTGTCATTTCTAGGTCTGAGAAGAATGATGTTGGCAATTTGATACGTTGAATCTGTAGATTGCCTGTGGTAGGATGGATATCTTAAGAATGTTGATTCTTTCTATCCATGTCCATGGAATATTTTTCCATTTGTTTGTGTCTTGGATTTCTTTGAGCAGTGTTTTGTAGTTCTCATTGTAAAGGTCTTTCACTTCTCTGGTTCTCCGCCTGCTTGTTGTTGGTGTATAAGAATGCAACTGTCTTTTGCACAGTTATTTTGAATCCTGAGACTTTGCCAAAGTCCCTTATCAGTGCAAGCAGGTTTTTGGACAGATCTGTTGAGTTTTGAAAGTTTTTAAAATGTATTCTGGATACAAGTTCTTTGTCAGATATATGCTTTGCAAACATTTTTTCCTAGTATGTAGTTTGTCTTTCAAAAAAAAATTTGCAGGTCAACAGTTATTAATGTTGATGAAGTCAAATTTATCTCGTTTTTTCTTTTTTTTAGTGTCATGTCTAAGAACTTTTTGCCTAACCTAAGATCAGGAAGATTTTTCTTTTTCTTTTTTTTTTTGAGTCAGAGTCTCACTCTGTCACTCAGGTCGGAGTGCAGTGGTACCCTCATGGCTGCCACAGCCTCGACCTGTTGGGCTCAGGTGATACTTCCGCTTCAGCCTTCCAAGTAGCTGAAACTACAGGCATGTGCCACCATTTCCATCTACTTTTTCTGATTTATTATAGAGATGAGGTCTTGCCATGTTACCCAGGCTGGTCTCGAACCTGTGGGCTCAGGCAATCCTCTCACCTCAGCCTCCCAAAATCCTGGGATTACAGGCGTGAGCCACTGCGTCTGGTTTATGAAGATTTTCTTCTATAAGTTTTGTGAATTCACCTATACATTTAGATCTATTATACCTTCTGTATTATTTTTCCCCTAAGCTGTGAGATTTATATTGAGCTCAATTTTTAATTTTTTTTGCAGTACTATTAGTTGAAAAGACTATCTTTTCTCCATTGAATTGCTTTGGTACCTTTATCGAAAATCATTTGGGCATATTTGTATGACTATTTCAGGAAGTTTTATGCTGATCCATAGATTTATGTGTGTATCCCTCCACCAATATTACAATGTCTTGATTGCTGTAGCTTTATAGCAACCTCTAAAAAATGTAGTGATTCCTCCAATTTTTTTATTCTTCAGAATTGTTTTAATTATTGTAGCTTACTTGCTTTTTCATATATATTGAAAAATCAGCTCATCTCTGTCTCCCATATATATTATATATATATAATTTCTGCTGGGCTTTTGATTTATGATATGTGATATATCTATAGAAAAGTTTGGGGAGAATTGACATTTTTGCTATGCTTTATTTTCCAATCTATGAAATATATATATGTATGTATATATATATGTATATATTTCATAGATCACAAAAGATCTTGCTAAGACCATTTAGTAAGGTCTTTTGTGGTATCTTTCATTAGTATTTTGTGGTTATCATATAGATCCTGTAAATATTTTGTTAGACATATACAAGTATTTAATTTTTTGGAGCTGTTGAAAGTGATATTTTAATTCTTGTCTCCAATTGTTCATTGCTAGTATATTGAGGTATGAGGGATTTTTGTGTGTTGACTTGTGTCCTGTGACCTTGATAAAGTCACTTATTAACTCTAGGACTTCGTGTGTGCTTGTGCAAATTCCTTGGGATTTTCTACATGGGCAATTATTGTCATCTAAAAATAAAGTTACTCTTTTTCCTTTTTAATCTATGCTCCTTTTTTTTCTTTTTCTTGCCTTACTGTACTGGCTAGGCCTTCCAAGATGATATGAACTGGAAATGGTGGGAGGAGTCATCTTTTTCTTGTTTTCTTAGGGCTGAAGTATTCAGTCTTTCACCATTAAGTACAATGGCAGCTGTAGGTTTTTGGTAGATGCCCTTTATCAGTTTGAGGAAGTTTCACCCCATGTCTAATTTGCTGAGAATTTTTTAAAGAAATCATATATTGATGTTGAATTTTGTCAAATGACTTTTCTACATCAATTGATATGATCTGGTGTCTTTCTTCTTTACATTTTTCGTGGGGGATGGTCTTTAGTTTTCGTTTTTTGTACTGTCTGATTTTGGTATCAGAGTGATGTTGAGGTTATAACATAAGTTTGAAAGCATTCTCTCCGCTTCCATTTTCTGGACTAGAGTGTGTAGAATTAGTGTTATTTCTTCTTTACTATCTGGTAGAATTGCCCGGTGAAACCATCCAGGCCAGGAGATTTCTTTTTCAGAAGGTTTTAAATGATGAATTGATTTCTTTAATAGATATAGAACCATTCAAGTTATCAAATTAATATTGAATGAATTTGTACTTTGTGGTTTTGGAGTAATGAGTTTATTTCATGTAAGTAGTTGAATTTTTATGAATAGAGTTGTTCATAATATTCCCTTATCCTATTGTCTGTAGGGCTTATAGTGATATCTCCGATTTCATTCTGGATATTGGTGATTTGTGTAGTTTCCCTTATTTCTTTGTCAGTCTTGCTAGAATTTTATCAATTTTATCAATCTTTTCAACAAACCAGCTTTTGGTTTCATTGTTTTTTCCCCCCCTATTTAATTAATTTCTCTTTTTTTATTATTCCCTTCTGCTTGCTTTATGTTTATTTTGCTCTTCTTTTTCTAGTTTAAGATAAATTTTAGATTATTGATCTAAGAGCCTTCCTCATTTTTTTCTCATATAAGCATTTAATACTATAACACTCCCTCTAAGTGTTTCTTTAGCTGTGTCACATAAATTTTGTTAGGGAGAATTTTCATTTTGTTATGTTCAAAACATATTCTAATTCTCTTGAGACGTCTTCAATCCATGAATTATTTAGAAGTATGTTGTTTAATTTCCAAGTGTTTGGAGATTTTCCCATTATCTTACTGTTTATTAATTTCTAGTTTGATTCCATTATGGTTTAGAGCAGGAGACCCCAATACCTGGACTGGTATGTCTGTGGACTGTTAGGAACCAGGCTGCACAGCAGGAGATGATTGGCTGGTGAGTGAGCAAAGCTTCATCTGTATTTACAGACGTTCCCCATCACTGACTTTACTACCTGAGATGTGTCTTCTGTCGCATCAGTGGTGGCATTAGATTCTTGTAAGAGTGCGAACCCTATTGTGAACTGCACATGCAAGGAATCTATGTGAATCTAATGTCTGTTGATCTGGGGTGGAACTGAGGTGGTGAAGCTAGCTCTGTGGAGTGGCTACAGATACAGATTAATATTAGCATTGAGGTTTGATTACACACAGGTCATAATAAATCACTTGCATACAGACGCCTATCAAAATGATAATTTTCTAATAATAATTATTTCATTATATACTACAATATAAGAATAATAGAAATAAAGTGCACAATAAATCATCCAGAAACCATCCCCCCACACCTGGTCTATGGAAAAATTTTTCCACGAAACTGGTCCCTGATGCCAAAAGGGTTGGGGACCGTTGGTTTAGAAAACATATTCTGTATGATCTCAGTTCTTAAAAATCTGTTGATGGTTGTTTTATTTTATATATTTATTTTTTGAGTCAGGGTTTCACTCTGTTGTCCAGGTAGGAATGCAGTGGTGTGATCACAGCTCACTGCAGCCTTGATCTCCTGGGCTCAAGTAATCCTTCTATATCAGCCTCCCGAGTAAATGGGATTACAAGTGCCTGTCACCATGTCTGACTGACTAATTTTTTTTTTTGTGGAGACAAGTTCTCACTATGTTGCCTAGGCTGGTCTTGAACCCCTGGGCTCAAGCAATCTGCCTGTCTTGGCTTCCTCAAGTGCTGGGATTACAGGTGTGAGCCACTGTACCTGGCCTGAGGTTTGTTTTATGACTCAGGATATGGCCTGTCTTGGTGAATATTCCACGAGCACTTGAAAAGAAAGTGTATTTTGATGCTGTTTTGGAGTGTATTATAAAAGTCATTAGATCCAGTTGTTGATGTGTGGTTCAGCTCTTCTATATCTTTTCTAATTTCTGTCCATTTGTTTCATCTATTACTGTGGGAGGAAAGTCGTTGTGTCTCCAACTGTAATTTTGGATTTGACAATTTCTCCTTTCAGTTCTATTTATAATTGTTCCATATATTTTGAAGCTTTGCTGTTAGGTGCATATACATTTAGGATCATTCTGCCTTGGTAAATTAACCCTTTTTATCACTGTGTAAAGACTCTGTTTATCCCTGAAAATTTTCTTTGCCTTGAAGTCTGCTATGGGTGATATTAATATATGATATTAATATGAGAGCAGCTATTTCAATTTTTTTGATTGCTTGATATATCTTTTCCCTTCCTTTTACATTTATATTTAAAGTAAATTTCTTGTTCACAGCATATAGATGGCTAGGTTTAAAAAAATCCATTCTGACAGTGTGTCTTCTAATTGTGTTTCAACCATTAACACTTAATGTTAATTATTGATGTGTTTATATTTAGTGCTACACCTAATTGTTTTCTGTTTGCTTCCTTCTGTTTGTTTTTCAATCCCGTTTCCATTTTTCTGTCCTCTTTCTGATTACTTGAAAAATTTTAAGCATTCCATTTTAATTTGTATACTGTATTTTTTATTATATCTCTTCATATATTTTTTTTTCTGTTGTTGCTCTAGGAATTACTATATGTATCCTTAACTTTTAACAGTCTGTGTAGAATCATTATTTTGCTACTTCAAATAGAAGGCAGAAACCTTACCAATGAATAAATCCTTTTATCCTCACCCATTTATGTTTTATTTGTCTTGTACACTATATCTACATATATTGAAAAGCCCATCAGACAGTGTTTTCATATTTGTTTTCAATTGTTAAACGTATTTTATTTTTTAAATTTTTATTTATTTTTTAAATTTTAAAGATGTGGCGTATAATTCAGGATTAGGTACATAAGTGGTCACCATACAGTTGAAGTTTGGGCCTGCCTTTGGTCCCCATTTCGCTTGGTTTGGGATCAGGTATGCTTACTGATATTATGTGCCCTCCTTCTCTCCCTCCTCTGGCAATGTCCTGATACTGCCAATCCCTTTCTTACAGTATTATGATAAATGTTCGGGGTCTGCTTATGAGTGAGAACATTGTTAAACATATTTTAAAGAGCACAAGAGCAGAAGTAAATACCCAGATATTTACCTTTTTTTTTTTTTGAATTGGAGTCTCACTCCGTCGCCCAGGCTGGAGTGCAGTGGCACCCTCACAGCCCCTGCTGGGCTCCATCAATCTTTCCGCCTCAGCCTTCCAAGTAGCTGGAACTATGGGCGTGCTACCACGTCTAGCTAATTTTTTAATTTACTGTAGAGAGGAAGTCTCAGCCCAAACTGATCTTGAATCCACAGGCTCAGGCAATCCTCTCACCTCGGCCTTCCAAAGTGCTGGGATTACAGGTCTGAGCCACCACACCTGGCTATATTTACCATTATTTTGCTCTTCTTTCATCTTGAATGAAAACTATATCACAGGATATTGATTTCTAGATGAACAGTTCTTTTCTTTCAGCACTTTAAAGTGTTGTACCACTTCCTCTGGACACCATGGTTTCTGATAAGATTGGTCCTTTGTGTTTGGTCATTTTCAAGATTTTTTTCTTTGTCTTAAGCTTTTAGCAGTTTGATTATGTTTGGCCTTATTTATTTAGTTAGTTAATTTTGTTTAGGGTTCACTGGGTTTGGGTCCGTAAGTTTATATCTTTGGCCAAATATGGGATATTTTCAACTATTATTTCTTCACACACAAAGGGATGTAGGTGATTGCTCTGGATACCTTTCATTTGCCTCATCAGATATATTTTCCACCTTTCTCTAACCTGCTTTGTGCCCCAAAGAGGTATCTTATATGGATCATGTCATTGGTTTCTCATATCCTATAGCTTCCTTTGGGTTTGCCCAATGAGAAACACCGGCAAGAGATCAGAGGGAGTAGCTTGGGTATTTATTCTCCAGGATACCTTGCTGAAAGGTGATCTCAGGCCTGCTATGTCTCTCTAGGGAATGTGACAGCTCAAATCAAGTACTATCTCCATCAGCTTTCTGTCTCTGGAACACAGCAATTGCTCCATTCCTCATCCTTTGGGCCTTTGGGTGATGGCACTCTCCTGATCCACTTTAGTTACTAATCCCAGTGTGGTGCTGTTTCTTATAGTTCCTTATACCTTGCTGACATCTTTGTAAATAATTCCTTTATTAAACACATCAAATTATCCCCTATGTGTCTGCTGTTTATTTCTGCTTGGACCCTGACAGAGTGGCTTTTTTAGGGGGCCATATTAGCCTTACTCTGTCATCGCTCCATTGCTGAGTCCCCTGCAGTGGACAGCTGTCTCCCATTGGTCTTCCAGACTTTTGAGCCTTTGATCCTTTCTCCATGTTGGGCATCCTGTTGTTTGGCCTGAGAGCTACCTGCAAAGAAGACCAACTCCTGCCCTCTGCTAAGTAGCCATCAGTGTTGACTGGAGCCAACCAGGACATCTTTCTGGAGAAAGTTGAGGTTTGCTGTAGAGCTTGGCAGCAAGGCTGGCATAGAAGGGAGGGCTTCACATTGAAAAGACACTTATTATTATTATTATTTTGCCACTGCAAAACCTGAAGGGATAATTTCTTAGCTGGTCTTTTAAAAGAGGTACAGACAAAATTTTTCCAGATGATCAGGACTGAGGCCCCACACACTCAAACTTCACTGGACCCGAAGCCCAAATGTCAAGAAAGTGTATGCTTTTCATTTTCCTTCTTCCCTTTTATAGAATATAACAATCAACTCAACTTTGTAGTGGTTTTTATGTTTCAGGAACAATTGTCAGAAATTACTTTATTGAAAGTTATCTGCTGCATCTGAAAGAAGTCAGTGAGATTGTCTTCACCACTATGTGTTACTTTCAAATTGTATTCCTCTAAAGAAAAAAGATCCATCTGATTTTTGCTGTTCAGTTTTACATTAATTGATACAATTAATGACTCTCACACTAGTAATTGTTTTTATAACTTAGAAGTTGACTCAAGCAGAAGTCCTAAAGTGTCATTTTTGTTGTGATTGTATCATTTTTATGGGATGATTATCCAGGAATTCTATTTTGTCACATTTTTGCATGTTCTACCTTATAAAAATGATTTTAAAGTGATTATATGTTAGCATTGTCTACTTCTTAGTCTTTCAAAACAGTCAAAATTTAAAAAATCCAGCCAGGTGCTGTGGCTCACACCTGTAATCTCAGCACTTTGGGAGGAGGAGGCAAGAGAATTACCTGAGCTCAGGGGTTCGAGACCAGCCTGAGCAATATGGCGAGGCGTCTCTACAGTAAATAAAAAAATTAGCCAGGAGTGGTGGCACACACCTGTAGTTCCAGCTACTTGGCAGGCTGAGGCAGAAGGATCTCCTGAGTCTTGTGGGTTGAGGCTGCAGTGAGCGTGCCACTGCATTCCAGCCTGGGTGACAGAGTGAGACTCCGACTCAAATAAATAAATAAATAAATATCCAACTGTTAAATTGCCAAGCATTCCCTTTCTTAAATCTGAATGGTAGGGAGTGGGGCTCAGAGTCTCAGCCCCCTTCATCTTTGCTCCCAAGTCTTTGAACCCACAGCTACAAAGAGGCCCTAGCTCCAAGGCCAACCTCTCTAGACCCAGACAGGGAGTTGCAGGAGGGTGTCCGAGGTTTGCTGCTGACTCATTCTCCACTGCCTCCCCCAGCCAAGAAAAATCGCCTGGAGTAACTAAGCAAGTAGCTGCGAACAATAACATGAAGGTTTATTATCAAATTACTGCTCAGGAGAGGACATGAAGCGGAACAGGATGGGGGCGGGGAGCAAGGAATGGGTAAGTGCCACCGCTATGGTGGGTGGAGCAGGGCAGTGGCCGTGGTCATGCAAGGTGGATAACTGGAGCTGTCGAAAAGTCACTCTTCCCCAGTCTGGTTCTACTTCCAGGAGTCAGATGCAGGGAGGCCCCGTGCCGAAGGAGTGCCAAGCACCAGTTATCAGGACAGGCAAGGCTAGATCCCACTCACTCCCAACAGCTTCTTCTGGTCTGTTTTCTAAGGGAAGGTGAGGGGTAAGACAACCCTGATTTTGAGAAAGAAGGCAGATTCTCTCCTCCAGGGCAACTCTAGAACTGAGATCCAACACAAGTCACGTGGTACCTGATGCAAAGAGCCCCAAAGACCTAGCATGAATATGGACTTCCCTAGTTTCCTGGGGTCTTTGGCTTAGGCGCCGCTCCGTGGGGTACAGGGGCTCTCTGGGCTGGGCCACCACTGGGGCATGGGGAATAGGCATGATGCTACCTGAGACTTGTGTAGTGGACCCTCTTCTCCTCTTTAAACCATGCACGCTCCATTCCTGTCTCCTCTGAACAGCTCTGCTGCCTCAAACACACAGGCACACACTTTAGGGACTTACCTCCTTAGTTAGGAATCTTTTCCAGCAGTAAAGCCACAGAGGAACCAGAGATGCCAGAAGCATCAGAATCCAGATACCCATGAGCATGATCGTAAGGCTTACGGACAGGGCCTGGGGACAGAGGGCCAGGGCTGTAGGCACCAGGGTGATGGCTGTCTTCCTGCTCTGTCCCCAGACTCCTCACTGACATAGGTCACTCTTCATCCCCTCATCCCCAGGTTCGTGGCTTCTGGGGCGGGGGGAAGTCAATGTGTCCTGTGTGCACAATGTAGCCAGAAACTCCTCTCCTGGGGCCTGTGTCCTCATTTGTACAGCGATGGTCTTGAGCTACGATCTAATTCCCTGATAATCTCCAAGAGTGGAGAGGATCAAGGGAGAGCACGCATTTAACACCATTGCAGCACTTTGCGCACTTGTAATATTGGTTCATTTGTCACTGTTTTAATGCTTATTTTTCCTGCTAGCCTGTAACATTCACAACTGCAGGAGCTACTTCTCTTTTGTTCAATGCTTTACCTTTGGTGACAATAATTAAGCTTGTTGCAGAATAGACAACACCCATTTCTGGTGGAAAGCCTGATTCTTGCCCCTGGCCTGGCTCTCCCTACCTATCACCTGCTGTTGTCCCTTCCCCTTGGCTACCTACCGTCAGCATGTCCAGGTAGGAGTAGCATAGGTGTAGCCTTCTGGCTTCTTCTGGACTCACAGTGCTGGGGAGTGGGGTGTACCAGTCCCCCGAGGAGGACAAACGGCAGCTATCATAGTCATAATAGAAGCGGTCATATAACTGATAAGCCCCAAATACGATGGCAGCAATGGCTGTAGAGAAAGCTGACAGTGCCAGCAGGATCCTCAGCAGGGCCTGGGCAGAGAGGCAGAGAGAGACGTCAGTGATTCACTCTCTCCCAGAGCAGCCAGTTATGGAGGCAGAAGCCTGGGATGGCCTTCAGCCTGAGCCTGGTCCCCTCCCCTGCCCTTCCTTCAACTCACCCAGCAAATTCCACCCCGTTTCTCACAAATGAAGGAAACAGTTCCAGCCAGCACAGCCTGGGGAGAGATTGAGCCAGGAGCAGGGTTAGCACGGGAAATGGGAGTCCTCGCCCACTACAGACCCCTTCCCCAGCACATTCTTAAGTGGGTTCAACATCTTGCTAAGCTTTGTCCTCTGTGGTAAAGTATCTGTTGAGGGTGTAGAGCCCGGATTACATTCCCGAGGCTGCAGGATGCTCTGATTTACTGACACTGAAAAGCTCTGGACAGGGAACTGAGAGAGCTGATTATGTGACTCAGGACATGCCACCACCCCCTCTGGCTGTTTTCTTACCTGCACAAGCAGGAAATGTGCCTGGGCCAAGGTAACTGGGGTAATTCCCATTGCTAACATTCTGTAACCCCACATTGAAGCTGGTGGTGCGAAGGCAACAAGGAGAATAAACTCCTGCATCTCTCTCAGGAGGCCCACCACTTTCCTGCTCCAGTTACCACAGCCCCTGGTCAAGCCAGACGTGAGCCCACTTAAGAATGTGCTGGGGAAGGGGTCTGTAGTGGGCGAGGACTCCCA